>BGZK01001827.1:0-103651 GCA_005406025.1 Eumeta japonica
CTGTTTCGGTCTCTTCAAAATTCTTTAGGTAGTGCTAGGTTAATGTCAATAGAGGACTGTCAAAACTACATGTCGCAGTTTTTTGATTACAAATCCCAAAATTTCTACAGCAATAGGATTTTATCACTACCCACAAAATGGCAACAAGTTCTTGAACAAAATGGCATATATCTATTATAATAAAATTTAAATAGAATATGATAAAAAATTATCTTAAAATTGTATATAAAATACGAAAAAAGTTTTATCCTTCACTATATTATTGATATGAAAAATCGAGCATGCGACTGCCATCTAAATCGAGAGCGGAACAGGAATCAATATCAAAAGGAAAACTGTCATTGGAACCAAGAACGGAACCATGACCGGAATCTACAGCCAGACCGAGATCGGGACGATATACTTACGAAGGAGAAATTGCTCGATATGAAAAATGGAGGAGCACATTCTATGTCCCACGCGAGTGAAGGTTCGTGAGAAATATATATTTTCACAATGGGATCAAAATAAAAAATTAAGTTACTAAAGATAGACTACTTTTTGTATTAGATACTATGGGCACTAGTTGACTTTATCGACAGATATTCGATGATCTTTGAAGTGTACGGAAGCAAGAAGCGGAGAACAGCCTTCGAGTATTTGTCGGATCATAACCGGGAGGCATATCTTGTATTCCATTTTACTTTCATTCCATTTTACTTACATCAAATCGTATAATGTGAAAAACCGAATGTAGTATTACAATTACACACCATTTCAATTTTAACTCAGTTCATATTTAAAGTGAGAAAAAAGTTTAGTAAGAAAAATAAATTGGGCTAAAGTTTTGATAAAACGAAATAAATAGGTAACAAAATTAAATGTTTCTGGCAAAAAGTGCTTTAATTTTGTTAGAATTTAAATATTTTCGATCTGTCGTTTTGAGGAGGAAAAAAAATATTAGAATAAACAATGAGTGTAGATGAAGGTCAATGGAAGACCTTGACTTCGGAGAGTTCTCCTTAAGACTATAATTAAACCGACAAAGTCTCCTAGGACCTATTTTCAAAGACACAAAAAAAAATTATTTATGTAGATATTTCGTCAATTAAGAGTTATGATGATTTTTGCTTGATTTCGATGATACTAGCAAAGTGACGCTCTCAAAAATTTGAAAACGCTTATTTTTGCTTTTTTTTAGAACAAAAAAATAAATAAATAACGGAATTATTGAAAAACCATTTGGTTTCATAACGGTAAGTTAAAAAATGTTCTCTCATATATTAGGTCCACAGTGCAGCTGCGAACGTCAGTTTGTAATCGGAAAAAGATCTTTTTTGTGTCATACGTAGAGTGCACTGAAAATTTTTGGAATGAATGAGAAAAAATTACTATGAATGGTTAAAAAAATTATTGTTTTTCAAATATTCTCATTATCATAAATGTGTTTTTTTATACGATTAAACCAATTTTGATAACATTTATGCTACTCCTCCCTGCTGACCTCGGAAACATGTTTTTCATACTTTTTGACAGCCTCTTCTGGTGATGAAAATCGTTGACCGTGTAATTAGTTCTTAATTTTTGCGAACGAAAATGGACACGTGGCTACTACTGCCAAAGCAGCAGTAGTCATGTGTCCAGTTGTATTAAAAAAGGAAGCACTGATTGATTTCGGTTCGGTTCGGTTCGGAGACCCATACGGTCGAATACTGCTTTGTTTTGGGGTCGTAGAAATAAATCCATGTTTCGTCACATGTCACTATGTCCCACACCAAATTTGATGACGCTTCCTCGAATCTGGTAAACATGGCATTACACCAATTGACGCGATCCGTTTTTTGAGCCTCGGTCAAGTTTTGTGAGATCCGCCGCGAGCACAGTTTTTTCATACCCAAATGTTTGAGTAGGATTGTTTGTATTTAATTCATACCTCTACCTAAGGAGGCCCGAATCTTATGGTAGGTTACATGCCTGTTTGTTTTGATCGTAAGGCTCGCAGCATTGATGTTTTCATTATTTACAGCGGACGAAATTCATCACTGAGACCGACACGGCTGCCCTTGAATTCTGCAAACCTGTGAATGGTACTTTCGTCAAAAGCAGTTCCGAGCCGAACGAGGCTCTGTTGAGCTGTCAAATTACACGACAACTTTCACGACTTAAATCAATAATGATGAAGACACACAATTATTAAAATCATGCAACAATGTAAAAACAATTGATAGTTAAATGAAACAAACTGTATTATATAAGTCAATGAGTGGCATTTTTAAATATAGTAATTACTTTTTAAAAATTGTTTAATAAGTGGCCAGCTCCAGAAATTTATAGTGCGCCACGTATAACTAAGAATAAAACATTTTTGGATTTGCTTTTTAATTTGTGACATGAGCCCTTATTTACTACTAAATTTTATGAATGTTAGAATATGCAGAAAAAAAATATTAAAAAAATAAAAACCCGACTGCGTAAAGGTGAAATAAATGGATGGGAACGAGATAATGTAAGAAATTATAAATCATCACAGTAGGAATGGCAGTAACTACGGAAACCTGAATCAGATGCCTACCACTCTCTTTCCATCATACCTATCATATCTATTTCTATAAAGATTTTCATCTTTTTAGTTCACTTTCTCGCAGTCGAGTTTTTTATTATATTAAACATTTTTTTTTATTTACTACTTAATAATATGATCATAAATAATAAACTAAGATTGCTTTTTTGTCATTATTGATGTCAACGTCGTGTCTTGTAATAATCTAGATATTTTTTTATAGATATATTGATATTAATAAGTTATAAATTAAAGTTTGTAATTCTTAAATAGTGGTTATTATTGTAAAAACATCATCTTGCTTTTGAAAGATATGGCACTCAATATGGTATGATTTTTTTCGTCTCTGCCGCACTTTTGTATTTTACAGCCGTTAGTCTGGGGCATTATTTTTGAATCGCTCGAATAAATTTCGTATACGAAACTTGCCAGATTATCGCATGATTTCAATCAAACCGTATTTTTGAATATCGCGTGCGATAATTTTCGCACAAAAAGTATTCGATAATCAACGAGTGGTCTGCAGTATGCGAAAATTTACGAGCGTTCGAGATAAAATTGGCCATTAGCTGTCAAATTAACGAGATAATCATTTGTGTTAATTACAATCTCGCAATTAAATTTTAGAACAAAATATGGCAAATTTTGATGAATATCTTGCATTTCAAGAATTCAATATGTTAGCAAATGACAATGCTAACGAAGTCAGATCTTCTCCTTGGTTTCTACCGAGAATTGATGCATTTTCTCTAAGCGATCAACTATTTGTAAAAAATTTTCGTCTTTCAAAAGAACTTGTACGGCAGCTTGTTATGGAAATCAACCCATATATTAATCATACATCAAGATCATCGTCTATCGACGTCACTACCAAGGTAACTTGTATTTAAATGCCACCCATATAGATACTTTTACCTAACTGACTCATGTTTTAAAACACGTTGTGTTTGCGCGAAATTTTCACGATATAACTATCGTTATCAAGGTATTTTAAAATCTTTTATTAATTTACTCTTCTGGATCTTATTAATTTGCAAATTGCTTTCAGCTATTAATAGCTCTTAACTTCTTTGCGACTGGTAGTTATCAGAATTCAATAGGAAGCAATGTTCATGCAGCTTCATCTCAAGCTTCGGTTTCCAAGTGTATAGGAGAAGTGGTAAATGCATTAAATCATCCAGACATATTCAACCGTTGGGTAAAATTCCCTTCTAACTTTCAAAAGTTGGATCATATCAGAGCAGAGTAAGCATTGTTTTGAATTGTAATATTTTACATCCAACATATTTTATTCTTCTTGTTAATAGCTTTTTCAGAAATATGGCATACTAGAATCATAGGTGTGGTGGATTGCTACATGCTATTACCCTCCACCAAATACTCCTCATCACATTATAATGAAGGAGCATACATTAACAGAAAAAGATATCACTCAATTAATGTTCAATTGGTACGTATTCTAAGTTTATATTACTTCAGTATAATGTTTTATTCTAAATACTATGAGTGTTCTGAAAAAATATTTTGTACATTATGATTTTAGGCATGTGATTTAAGTTTAGAAATTAGACATGTGAATGCCAAGTTTCCTGGCAGTACCCATGATTGCCATATATGGAACAATTGCAGTGTACTTCCATTGATGAAAAGACTTTATTACCAAGGACATACTAATTATTACATCATAGGTTTGTGGTACAATATTTACAAAGTTTGTTTCGTTTGCTTTTATTTGAAATTTTTATTAGTTGTTGATTTTGTTTATTTTGTACATGATAGTGATAGTGGATATGCACTTCGTCCATGGCTGCAAACTCCTGTAGCAAATGTTCGAGCTAATACACCAGAAGAGCGCTATAACAAAGCTTTTAAATGTGCAAGAGCAAACATTGAAAGATGTAATGGAATTTTAAAGATGAGGTTTAGATGTTTGTTAAAGCACCGAGTCCTGCATTATGCACCCGAAAAGGCTAGCCAGATAATTAATGCTTGTGTAGTTTACTTAATATGTGCATACGCAACAATGTCCCAATGCCTAATGATCATGAACTAATTAATTATGATTTTGGGATCATAGAAATAGATCTACCCGATCTAGGTTTATCCACAGTGAACCGTACAAACAGAGAGTTAGAAGCCGGCAGAGCTCTACAACGTGAACTTATTGCTCGCTTTAACACATAATAAAGATTCTTTGTATGTAACATGTAAAATATATTGTTTACTTTCATTAACAATAAATGAAACATAATAGATTATAGTATTATCTTAAACCTTTATTTGAATTTAACTGAAATTTCAATTTGTTAATTTTATTTAAAGTGTTAATTTTAGTTTTTGCTTTGCATATTTTGTTGGTTATATCAGCCATTGGATTTATCATTTAAAATAGAATAAGAAATTAAGGATTTTGTATTTGTCATTACAAAATTAAATAACCAATCAGGCAACAATTTGAAGAATATTACGTTACAAAATATCTTTAATTTATTGACGAAGCCTTGCTCAAATGAATTATTTACTATTGTACCTAATAAATTTTTTTTGAGCAGTATACAAGATAATTCAATATTTAATTCAACATTATTAACTGAAATATTTTTGCTGAAATGATGGAAAACCATTTTTTATGCAAAAATATTTTTTAGGACAACTAATGAAATGAAGAATAAAGTGCAATAACTTAATAAAGGAAATAAGTAATGTTAAAATAAAAGTCATTGCTTACCAAATTAATAAAATTACATATAATATTAAAAATACACAACTGATATTTAAGAAGTTTTCAAGGAGCCTCAACATCATATTACATTCTTATGTCAAGAACAATTAGTAACTATGAGATAATAATATTAAAACAATACAAAAGGTAAAAAAAAAAATGGAAAGTCAGTCTTCGGCACTAGAAAGCATCCCAAAATCATTCAATTTGCCTGAAATTTTTTCCAAGGATTTAGCTATATTTTGCAATGCTTCTGACTGCTTATTCATAGCCTCAACACTTTTTAAATAATATACTTTCTTTGCCTCTGCCAAGTCCCTTTTACTTGTAATTTTGAAGCATTAATGCTTCTATCTCGCTCCTATTTGCTTTTCTTTTTTTTAGGAACCTTTGAGTACCAAGTTTTTCTCTTGATTGATCCTGAGTTATATCTGATATTATCACAGGGACTGGGTCATCCGTCACTACTACAACTGGTACCACAGGCTCAGATATTACTTGTTCTGTAAATGTATAAAATAATAAATTTTACTGTTTTAATATAACAAGCAACATGAATAAAATTTTTATTTAACAAATATTAAAACATCTAGACACAGATTTCATATAATGGCATATAGGAATTAAAAAAATGCTTAAAAGTTCATTTTAACTTTTTATAAATACTTGGAATAATCAAAGCGATACATGATTCATAAAAAAAAAACTGTACTACAAGATTTTTTGACGTCTGTAATGTTCAACATAATACAATGGTCCACAAGTTAAACGAGTAAGACTTTAGAATCTTAGGTTTGAATTTTTATGTCATATACCACTAAACTTTTCGTATATTAATCTACAACATTACCATATAATATGGGGCAAAACTGCAATAGTATCTTACATAATAAGCATTTTTTGTGATTACTAGATGGAATATATACTAACAGAAGGAATATCCAATATGAAAAACATCATACTACCTTCAAATGTAACAATTGATTCCAGGACATTGCTATGCCCGAGAATGTTATCAGGATGCATGGTTTCTATTACCATTTTTTCTGATTGGGACAGTTCTTCACAAGGAGGACCACCACCAGCAGCTTCCATGGCCTGAGTAACTTTAGCGGCCTTCGCCTTAGATTTACTTTGTAAATCTTGCCAAGTCTAAAATTGAACATCGTTATATTGATTAATTAATACACACATTGTATAAAGCTGTTACAAGTAGGTTTTAAATTTGTACAACTACTGTCAGTATTTTTTATAAATGCAGATTTTAGTTACATGAGTAAAAATACAAATTACATTTTATGCTTAAAATTTCAAATAAAGATAAATTATTGTATCTACTAAAACACTATTTAATCGTTTTTAATTAGCTAAAGAGTAACCTTTGCCTTCAATTTCGATGTAACAAGGTACTTGATTATAGCGAATTTATTGGAGCTTACTATTCTAATACGAGTACATCGACAATGTACATACATAGACAATACATACTATGTACTCACTTTTCTCCATAGCTTCCACGTTTTCTTCGCTCCAATCATACTATTTAATATAATAGCAATTTGTTCCCATCTCTTTTGGGCTTCCTTAGTTGTAAAGTTAGCGCTAAATTTCCCAGTGCGTAATTCTACGTCATTGTGTAAAAGTTGTATTAGTTTCTCTTTTTGTGCTGCTGTAATATATGTGTTTCGTTTGTCCATATTCACAAAGAAAAATAAAATAAGAGAAACTGCGCAAAATCACATAAAAACCGTTGCACATTTGATTGTACGCATAGAGTCACACTTCTCTATGAATAGTGCAAGAAGATTGTAGTACGTCAAATATAAAACACGTTCCGTTAACTTAAATTCAAAGTAAAATTTGTAATGTACACTAATTATAATAAATTTTTGTTATCATGCCTGAATAACTATCTCTTAACCTAACATTTTTTAATTAAAATAATGCAAAACAAAACTTTTCTGATCGTAATCGATGAATCAATAATGAGCATATTTTGTGTAACGAAATGTAATAGACACGGTTGGTACTATTGTTAAATTCATTCGCTAATTTTATCGAGTGCTCGATAATATTTTCTCTTCCTTTCAAAAATACGTGTTTTTGCGATCACTCGATATTGCGATCGAAACCAAGCATGCGATAATTAGCGAATACGTAATATTATCGAGCGTTTAAAAAATCATGCCCCTGGTTTTGTAATAATTACTTTTCAAATCCTACGCGTTTGGTCTCTACAACCCCACAAAGGAACAAACAAACATAAACTAACCTAACCTACACACAAACATACTAACACCCATTTATAGATATACACACACTTGTCGTACATACATACACACACATACATGCATATAAATATAGGCTGATAAACACTTTACCCTCCTTTGCGTCGCGCAGTCGGATAAAAATGGTTGTATCTTTTGATTGCTTTGACTTGGAAGTTTTTTCTACAGTTCCAAAAGGCGAATAATTGACTATCAAAACTTTTGAAGTTCCGAAAGACTGTAAAGTCATGTATTTGATATTAATACCAACTTATGTGTGTCTCTATAAATTTATGAGAAAAAGAGCCTTGACAAATGGACAAACAGTCAACGAAGTAATGTTATAAGCGTTACTTTAGACGCCTAAAAATTACGGACCATGAGCTGAAATTTATACCAATTATTATCTTTACGCAAACTTTATGAAAACTTTAATGACGATCTTAAGGTTTACGCAACGCGCCGTAATTACTGACTACTAGAATTTCGATTTCACCTAATTGCTACCTGAAACTTTCGCTTTTCGCCGCTTCGCATATAGAAATATAAATGTTGCTATATATTCTTTCGTACACTCTCTCTCTTTCTCTGTGCCTCAACAAACTTAACAATTTGACAAACGTCGGTTCGCAAAGAAATACGTCCGTTCAATACGTCTGTATTAATTTGTAAGCGAGAACGATCGGTTGCGTTAATTAATACCAATTAACGACTGCCGTTACGCATACCCGACGGACTCGTTAGTATGTTTATACCTTTTCCTAAAATAAACATTGAATATTGCCGAATCGCAAGCCTAGATGCGCCAAGATGGCAGACGAGCTGAGCATTTTCTAGTGCCGTTCATATAACAAATTGATCACAGATGTTGATGTGCGTAAACTAACGCCCAACACTAAACTTTTGGCCCGATAATTAGCGCGGAAAACAGGCGTCCGCGATTCCTAATGCGCGAGAGGCGCGATCATCGTCGTGGAGACGGCGCGGCCGGCGCAGCCGCTCACAAGAAGGGTCGGCTCGCCGCGCGCATTCAATGGCGGCATCACACTAGCGGTTCGTGAACGTGTTTCGAGCGAGGCGTTTAGTGCAGATGTTTGCCGCGGGCGCGCGGCGAGCTAGCGGCGACCACGCAACGCATTCGCCGTAAGCGACGAGAACTCGATCTACGATTTGAACAGTCATACACAATGTAATCTCTTTATTGAATATTAAAAATTATTACATCTGAAGAACGACTGGTAATTACAAAAAGGTATAAAATCCAAATTGTTTGGGGGTTTACGTTTGACAAATAGACATCCACATATAACGGTGTCGAGACGCGTTCGCTGTGTGCTAGCGGCGCGATCTCTGCGCCCCTCCGGCGACTACGTTCACTAATCGCCCCGCTCTAAACACGCTCACAAATCGCTAGTGTGATGTAGTGATTTAAATATCCGCTCTGTACTGGGGATATTAAACCTTTAGAAATATCTTATTATATTCAATTAAGGAGTTCACTTTATTTGTAAATCGAGGTTTACAAATAAAGTACTGCCCAACCAAATCGAGACAAAAAAGATTACTATTATTCGGAATAAACAATTACATACACTAATTAAAAGTTAAAATAAATCCATTTATTAAGAAGAACTCAAGATCTACTTATAGTTGAATGATGTTATAGATACTAAGCATAAACACTATTTTAAAACTTTGAGTTCTAATTCCTCAGTTCTGATGATGGAGGGTTGCTGTTTGCTTAACCGTGGATTAAACTTAAGTATTGGATTAAGAATTAAGATGCCAGTATCAAAAACATCTTCGGAAATTACATTGGATTCCTTTGGTTATACCGCATTTTGCTGTGGGGTCATGCCGCAGATATTAATAGAATTTTCGTGATGCAACAGCGGGCAGTTCGGGCTATTTACAAGCTGGGACCTAGAGTGTCTCTCAGATTTAAGTTTAAGGAAATTGGGATCATCACGCTGGCATCTCAATTTATATACGAAAATTTAATACATATAAAAAATAATATAGAACTTTTAAAGAAAAATAGTGATATACATAAATTCAATACAAGAAATAAAAACAAAGTGTATTTACGTGTGAGTCGACTACATACAGTAACGAAATCATTTAGGGGACTCTGAGTGCACATGTTAAATAAGATCCCTGAGAATATACAAAATCTACCCTCAAACAAATTTAAAACCATTACTAAGCAATTGCTTGTTAAAAAGGGTATTACACGATTTGAGAATATTTAAAGGTTAAATATTCATGGACATTACCAGCTCGACTTCTAGCAGGTTTGTTTCGTTATATTAATAATTTATATATGTATGATTGTATGATATAATATATTTAAAGTTAAAAATGGTTACCCTCAACTTTTGTTGCTCGTTCTTCTTGAGGAAAATTGCCTTCCGAACGAGTTGTAAAATTAAATACTATAATGTAAATTCTTGATGTATTGTGACTTTATTTCAAGTGTTCTTCATGACCTATGAATTAACAAAGATGTATTTGAATTTGAATTAAATTCGCCAAAATAAGTTCCAGTAGCGTGCTGAGAACTGTTAAGTTGTTTGAAAATGATACTTTAGAGAGACATACTCCCAAGATTTGGAGGCAACTTGTGGGCAGCCTAACCCCTCTACGAAATCGCAATTTAAAACTCAAAAATTAATAAATAGGTAAGAATTTTCGGCTGATGTCCTAAAATGAGTACTAAAATAAAAATGGGTCACAAAATTGAATACGGGAACTCACCAATAGGCCCTTTAGTATCGGAAAACATTACCCGCTTTAGGTTGCTGAAACAGATGCAATAAGTAAGGTATCATGGGATTTGATCATGCTTTCATAAAACGGGAGGGTCTGAAATGTGTAGAATAGAGAAATCGAAGCCCAGAACGACCCCGAAAAGTAGAAGAATTACAAATAGATTGTAAGAAAACTGATAATGTTCTTTCTCGCTTAGATTTATGTGTGCTTTTAGCGACAGAGATATAAATATATTAATATACATTTGCCTAAATTAATATAAATATATTAATTTTGGCAAATATATTGGATGTATTCCATGCAGATCTAACCAAGCGTTTACTTGTTTCGAACAGACCCGGGCCGCCCTAGGATTGATCTTTATCGTATCAATTATAAAACTATTTAGTCACTCTACACTCCCACTATTCGGTAGTGCGTCAAGAGGCAGATGTTGTTCAGTCCCGCTGGCTCTACATCCCTCCGAAGGGCCAGGCGCTCGTTCTGGGCGCGCGCTCATGGCGTCCATCGCCGCGGCCGCCTCATATTCCCGGGTAAAAATATTTTAAGCTTAAACAGCGAAATCGTCGGGCGGCCGTAGCTTAGGTGAAGCGGAGCGACATTTTTACCCTTCGCGATTTTTCGCCGGGCTCGTTCGCGATGCTATCTCGGCTAAAAAACTAGCGGCGCGGGCGTGCGCGGGGGGCGAGCGGGCCGGCCGTGCCCGGAATACCGCCTTCCGTCCTCCGATGGGCGTGACGTCTCAGACGACTTTGTTATGAATTCATTCTCGAGGGGAGTAAAAATTAAATTTACCGAGCCGCGGATAGATAATTTGCAATTCTATTTCATTTCCATACGTATTAAAGGCGCGGTCTCGAGATCTCGTCGGTCGCTGCGACTTTAAACCGTACAACGGAACTATTCTACACGTAGAGCAATATACGAATTGCAGACGATAAAACGGTGCAGTACGGTGGGGAAAATTGAGAAACGGTAAGTAATGCGGTAGTTCCGCGCGACACGGTACGGAAGCGGGAATAAACGAATAGGCGTGCGGCGTGCGGCGTGCGGCGGGCGGCGGCGGAAACTCCGCGCGCGCCGGAAATGAGCTTTCGATATCCGCCCGCGCCCGCGCCCGCCCACGGCTGCGACCGCGCTCGCTTTGTACAAATCAATCTTTTTTTAAACGCCACTCGTGCGTACGTTATGGCATTATCACGCCGGCCACGTTTAACCGAACCGGTTCAACCGACCGAGAAGTGTCTTGTAAAATCGTTAGACGATCCTTTAAACGTAACCATACAAAAAATGTATTTATATTTCAACATCTCATAGTTAAAGAAATACGCAAGCCGAGTACTTAGATATAACAAAAGCAAATTTAAAATTAAAGTTGGTAAAAGGAAAACAATAAATCGTTAGCCTACAGAGATTGTTTGCAACCTCGTTCTTACAAAACAGTTTATTACATGACACTATAAGGCTTTGTCGTGATACATTAGAAGTCCCCTCTGTATCTCATTATAAATTATTTAATAAATGTTATCATTATTTCAAAAATATTTCTCTATAATCTTTTTGGAAAAGAAAAGCTTTAAGATAGTAATAGAAAAAAAAATCCCTAACTACCCTTAATTTACCTATTAACTTTCCTTCACATTTTTAAAAAATCGATACTACATTTGCGAACGAGATGAATAGGAATCGCAGGAAACCTGTGATATTTTAAGATCCAGGTAAGAGCCCCCGTGGGAATATCCCATAAAACGTCAAATGTTCCTCTACTAAGTTTAGAAAAATATACAATAAGTGACATAACGAGGGGATACAGACTATTAATATGCGAATTAAGGTACATAATTTTTAAGGAAGTGCTGATGCAGGGCTGTAGCTTAACGGTTAAGAGCGAACCTAACCTGACCTGATTCACGGGAGAATTAACCGGTAAGTCTTTTTAGCTTTTACGTCACCGGATCATGTCTAAGGTATGAATCGATAATAACGGTCATTAGCGGTCTCCATCACTGGGTCACCGAGGGGAGTTTAAGGTCTACCGCCCCTCAACATGAAATGAAAGATCACCCCACCGCCGAGGCACGAACTCCCGCGATCTTTAAAATTCAGATTGAGGAGGCAAGGGAAACCCGTAACCGAAATTCACGTAAAATTCGAAGCGCCCTCTGAAGCGGCAGAGCGTGTGACGCGTCGCGAGGTAGGTACGTGCACGCTCAGAAGCGAACGCGGCGGAGTGCAGATGCGGCCGGCGCATTAACAGGCCAATAATTCGAAGACGGCGCCGTCGATCGGGCCCCGCACGTCCGGGGACCTGCCGGCGCGGCGGGCGGGAATTCAGTTAGTCGGCCCGACGTACGAGGTGCGATGCTATGTCAGGAGCCGGCGCCGCGACCGCTTCTTGAATATTAGCTCCGAGTCAGGAAGCGGTCGTCGCCGGGACTCGCGGGCGGTTCGCTCGTTTGAAAATTCGCGAGAATTGACAAGTTTCAGACTTTCAGGAACGAGACCTACGAAACGTACATAGAACTAGAATTTGACAAAAAAAAAGAGAAGTAAGCATTGTGTGTCAGGAAGTAAACGCTTACAGTGAAAAACTCAGATGAAACATTTCTGTTTTCTTAATTCGACGTATAAAGAATACATGGCGTTTTTACAGGGTAGTTTACTATATTTTTTTATATTACTATATGTATTTAAAGCTTTTTTTTTTATTTCAATAAGAGTATAGTGAAAGTGTTTTTTGTTAAAAATAAAAATAATTAAGTAATAGCTTTTTAAAATTGCCTAATTAGATTTCACTTTTGGTCATCATATCTGGTCAACTTACATAATTCATCAACAAGTATAATATTCTAAATATTAGTAAATTGCCCTATTACTAAAGTTGTAATCGTAAGATTTCAAACGTTAGTGATTTTGGAAGTTACCATTGTTGGCTAAATACTCTAGACTTTTAAGTGATGAAAACCTCAGGATTTTTACTAAAAAGTACTTTATTTTGATAATTTACACTTAGAGATTTCACAGCAGAGATTCTTGAACTTTCTAATTAATAAACGCAGATACTGCTAAAATTACTTAGGCTTTGTTCAGAAGTTATTGCTATTTAAACTCACCAAGGTAATATTAAATGTAAAGGAAATTATTTTAATCTAAAAGTAAATTGAAATGCTCTAGATAGTAAATAGTTCGAGAGTTGAAGGAATATATTGCATATTAAATGTTTCATTATAACAGCCAACTGTTTTTGCGCCCCCAATTTCATTTAAGACAACGTTTAATCTGTCAAAATGTGAGCCACCCCCCACCATTACATTTTATTTAATATTATTATGCGTAATACTATAATTATCAATTAGCTGCGTCAAAGTACTTTCAAGCTGCATGTAGGGACCCGAAGGGTCTTGTTTTTTTCATATAAAACACACGAGCACAAAATGCTCATCTGGCCAGAGTGCTTTTTGTTAGCAAATTATGCTCTGTTTTTCATTGCGAACAAGCACAGTCGACGTCCACTTTATGGGACGCTTTTCTATTGAATGCATACAAAGTCGATCCATTCCAGATCGTGAGTCGTTTTTTCCATTGCGCATGAGATTGCGATTTTAGAAAATAATTAAATATATGGCTGGATTTACTAAAATAATAATAACAAAAATTAATTAATATACATAAATGCAGAATCGGCCGGGTGATGCCGAGATTCGTATCGATTTTGTGACAATTACTGGTTTACTAATGATACTAGTGAATTGAATCGGCAGTTCTACTTTATACATACTAATGCTTCTAAAGAAAATACTTATTCTTAGCCACGGAAATTATGATTTTAATAGTTTCTGTTATTATTAATATTATGTTTTTTATTTGATTTTGTTGGGAAAATAAAGGTTTATTCTATACGATTCGTCTTGTCAATATTTTTCGCTAAATTTTTAAACGATTACTAACTACCGTTACAATTTTCCAATGTTCGAATCCGCTATCAGTGTACGCCCCGTTATTGTGTTCGAACATCGGAACATGATTCGCGAACGAGAAGCACTGATAAAATTTACCAAGTTAATAGCGATACGCGTGATCGACCGTGTACAAAGGGTACAAAGGTTGTGCACGGGCGCGAAGGGCAGCTCGCCGAGAAATGATAGACGATAAAGAAGCGCCGCGGCCGAAGCTATCCGGGGCGGGTGGCGGTAATTAATCAAGAGCGTGTCGCGCGCGCCGCCCGCCCGCCCCCGCGCGCCGCCCGCCCGCGCCGGCCGCGCTCCCAAAGGCTCTCGAAAGAACTGACAGTTCATTAAAACTTAAGAAATAGCACAACAACTCAATTATGTTTACGCTTTTAATTCCTTCGGCAATAAATTAAACTTCGAGTTTCCGCCGACATCTGAAACTTTGCGGATCTAACGAGTTAAATTCGAGAGGCAGGACCCGGGACGGACGAAGTGTCGAGTTCAAAGACGCGGTGTGTCGATCGCGACGTTCGCCCGACGCGGTGACGGCGACTCGAAAGAAGTACGTACGATATCCATCGATACAAATTTTAATGAAATTTCCTAATTTTAAAATCATCTTGCCACGCTGAAAGAATTAAAAGAACTGCTCATAATAGGATAAAGCAATTCAATGTTTGCAATGGTAGCGTGTTGCTGTCGTCATTGCGTAACGAGCTTGCGCGCAACACTATTGTTATACGAAAACGCCAGGCGTTCGCATAAAAGAGACAAACGCACTATAGACGTTATCCTCAATAATTTACGATTTATTTTCCATTATAACATTGGCACGGGAGTCGACAATTTATAATTTGGCTGGCAATACGCACCGGCCAGGTGAACGGGGTCCGCGGGAGGGGCGTGCGGGCGCGCCGCCGCGGCTGCCAGGAGCGGCGGCGCGGTCATGCGCGCCGCCGCGCTCTCTAACGGCCGTCGACTACGTCACATACAAATTAAGTGGTCGTATTAGAAAGTCGGTGACGTCGGCCGACAGCCGTCCGCTCTGTGGTCAGACAACATCGATCCTCTACGATGAACCGAACTATATACAATATCGTATTATAGTACTGACTATTATAATAGAATAGCGTATACACTTCAACACTCACAAGACATTGCAAATTTTATACATATGGCCGTCCGCCTGTCGTTAGGATGCATAGAATGAGTTTTGATTTATTTTGTTCATATTCAGTGTTACCTTATTTGCAAAAATAAAACAATTATTGTCGATATTTTTTTATGGATTTCATATGTAACGGTACCTTTGGAAGTTATCGTATAATTATTAAAAGACTATTCTCAGGAAATGAAATTCCTATCAATATTGAGATTTTTGATTAAACTATACGTTATGAAATGAAAAACTTTAATTACAAAGCAAAAGCAATAATGATCATTATAATGTCCATTGCAAACCGTGACAGTGGTAACGAACTTTATACTGTTTTTAAACGTTTCTTTTTAATACTAACTTAATGTAAAATTTAGTAACGAGATAAAATTTTCAGGACTTTCAGGGATTTCAAAACTAGCTATTCGTGTAATGTGTCAATAACATATAATTTCAGAACCTTTAAAGCACTGTATTTCTATTTATTATTAAAAAAAACAGACATGAAGACATGTATATATTCTCGTTACGGGAAGGAACAAATTTTCACTAGTAACATTTACAATTATTCAGAGTTGAAGTCATCGTCCGGATAGAGTGCAATCTTGAATGAATTCATTCATAATTGAGATTCCTTGATATTAAAGTTCCTGAAAAATCGACCATAAAAGCATATGAACGGAAAATTACTTGCGCCACCAACAAGAACTTATTATGGAGGCAGGATACGGCGCACTTCATTTAAGAATATTTCAAAAAGACATCTAACCTTTGTATTTTAGAGCGACATAACGGCGAATTGCATGAAAACTTTTTTGCACAATCGTAAAACATGAATAAATTTAAACAAAAACAACATACAGTATGGCGTATTAGTACAATTGTACCAAAGGCATCTTTTTTATTGTTAAATGAGACAGCGACAAAATTATTATGTAACAAATCAATTTCATATTATTCGTTATTATCTCGATTACATTTGTTTTTCCGTTTTCATGGGCGTATTTTCTTGATGCAATCCAGTGGAAAAGTAGAAGTCTCGTACAATATTTGGATGGTTGAAAACGCAAATACCTGAATCGATATGGAGGTAATTTGACACAGAAATAGAATATGTTGTTTATTAAAACACAATATACTTCTGATCCCGGACATATCTTCCTGTGAGTTTATATCTTCCTAAATTATAAATTTGCTATAATATTTCCGGCGTGAAGAGGCGTAAATTAAAATTATTAACTAAATTGTAGCTGCAATGAGGCTGACTTCACTCGCTCCACGGTTATAGCCTCTTATTTAAAATATTAAAAGAATATGGAAAACTCCTTTTAATAACGAACATCGTGCACCAACTAATTCAAATTTACATAGCATAAATTATAGTGTCGGGGGCGCGGCGACGTGGGCGGACGCCGGTCGCGTCGGTAACAAATTGCATAATGCGCGTTGCACTGTGCGATGCGCTGCAGCGTGCGGCGGCCGGGCCCGCGAGGACTTCGCGCGGTAAACGAGTGCGTTCGGCGGCGACGATGTCGTCTGGTTTGTGTTGCACTCCGTTCGTCCTTGCTTTTTCCTCGTTGGATTCAGGCGTTATCAGCTGCTCGCCGTTTCCCGTTTTGGCATAACAACTGTTTTTGACGTGACAACGTCTTAAATTAGGTTGCGGCTGGGAGTCACTTTGAAAGTGTAACGCTCGGTAACGTAACGATGAGTCACCGAACGAGAGAGGCCCGCCGAATGCCTTGCGTCTCTCCCACTCAACTATGATCGGTCTGCCGCGCGCGCAGCACTAGAGAATTAGTGCATAGCTTGCAAATGTATTGCAAGTTATTGTATGTATATTTGTATATAAATACGTATGTATGTGTAAAGGTAAAAATAAAATTGTTAATATGAAATTCAGTGCGAGATTCTTTGTATAAATTAATGTTTTAAATATAATTCTTTGTATAAATAAATGTTTTAAATTGTTACTATTATTTCATCCTTCTTCCTACTATACGAATGAATATTCACATTAAAATGATTTTACCATTCAAAGTCGTTGTCACGAAAAACTTTCGCCCGTATACCGACTTTACAGGCAACCAAATTTTTTGCTGCGTTTAACGGTTCGTTAAAAACAACGGAGAGACGTTAATCGAGATTCTAAGGTGGACACTTCGTAAAATTGTTGTTAAAGTTTTTGCACTAGAATATCTCCAAAGAACAACTACAGTACTTCCTCTATATGTAAATCTGCTTGTTGAAGCATTTAAAAATATGTAAAGAACACAATAAAACAATATTATAATATACTGACATGTCAAAAACTTGAGCATTTTTATTTCTTAATTTCACAGTGCTTTTTTATACAAAATATTTTATATAAAATGGCTACTAATGCCATCTATATAATTAATAAATTAAATACATGTGAACTTTCGAATGAAATGCTATCGCTTAAATGCTGTTATTATAATGCAAACACTACAACTAATTTAATCGATGTTACGTATAGAAAAATGATTCAACGTAACTAAACGACGGTGGCCTTACTCCGTTCAAATCCATATTAAAATGCCCGGAGGCATTTGTTTGACACGTTTATTCGCGGATCGCGTGGGTACCGTTAATAAATAAACGATGTGAATAATGCAACATGCATTTCGCTGCCGTTTTGCCGGGGCGCGCGCGTGGCGCGGCCGCGGGCGCGTCAATATCCGTGCATAATCTAGGCGAGCGCGACCACCACCGGCCGCCGCGCCGAGCTAGCCGCGCGGGCGCCGCCGAGCCGTCGGTCACGGCCTGGCGTATGTACACGCGCAGAGATTTTCTTTGTCCGGGCATTACTTAAACCTCAGTTTCATAACGCCTGCGAAACGTGAGTAACAGCTAAAATATACTATATATATACTTTGGACAGTATAAAGCGGCATTTACATATTCGTGTGATACTTTAGCGTATGTCCCAGCATTTCATAACTCCTTACGTTACATTGTAACTGAGAGCAAATTGTAAGATATCTAATTTTATATTTAATTCTAACACTAACTAGACTATGAATGTTCACGGGTGTGGTCCGTTTAAAACTATACATACTTGCAATCGAATTTGGCACATTCTACGTTGCAATAAACATCAGCCCCGTACTAAATTGTTGGTCTCCGCCGCTAGTTTAACATAAAGAATTTTGAATTCCTGACATTTGCGCAAAATTGAACATGGCTTATTTTTCAAATGCAATTTTTTTACAAAACTGTCTTGTATAAAGACGTCATTGTATAGTTTTGTAAAATTATAATTAGATTTAATTATTTTAATAAATAGTTAAAAAAACGTATCATTCCCGTATGACTCGAAATCTAATTTTATATTGCACCTAATTTTATGACCTATTGTGTATAATTAATTTAGTTACACCATTCTTTAATTCATTCCTAAAAATACTAAGCCTAATAAGATACATTTCGTTTATTAACAGATTGCCTTGTTTAAAGGAAAAAAAGATTTACTTTTTTAGGTTACGTTTACATGTAAAATGAACATGAACTATGGGATTGGTTGTTTAATTTGAATGTTTAGTTTAATTAATCGACATTATTAAGTTTATATATATGAAACTGTTTCTGATAATAGTACGTTACCTGTTTTGTTAACGAAAACTGACGCCATCTTTTAATTTCATCCACACTAACTACAATTTTTATTTGACTTTTAATATTTGTTTTAGTTTTAAAGTTTAAAATTATTTATCCAGTGGTATAATTTTTCTTTGATTTTATTTTATTCTTCAAAAGTCCATTTTCGAGTTTTTTCAATTCAATCGAATGTTACCGCTCTGTGGTGCGTAATTTATACCTTTTCATTAACTAATAGTGACGACTTGTTTAGCTATTTCGCAAGAGTGTAATAAATCAATAGCCATTCCTTTTGTAGTATTTTACTGCATTAGAATCGTGCGCGTATTCAGAAAAAGCTTGAAACGAGCAGACTCCTTCAAATACAAAGAAAACAGATGCTTCTACGTCAAGTGACACACACACATCTTATAAGTTTGTGAATTTATGAAGTGTGGTAATAGCAGGGCCCCGGCCCGAGCGCGGCGGTAGTGCCGCGCGGGGCGGGCGCGCTCTCCTGCCGGCGAGCGGACGTTAAGCATCTAGCTATAAAATCCAGTTTTATTACAACTTTTACGAGTTTATTTGAAGAGGCATCATCGCGGCCGGCGCGCGCCGCCGCCAGACGGAGCGAGCGCCGCCGCCGCGCTTAAGTGATTAAAATCGCGACGACTGCGCAGGAATAAAGCGAGCGAAATGTTCGGATGAATTTAAATGGAAGAGCGGAGAAACAAAGGCCCGCCCGGGATGCAACGGCGTGTCATCTTGTAACGAGCGCGCCCGCCCCGCGCCCGCCCCGCGACCCGCCCCGCGACCCGCCCCGCGACCCGCCCCGCTAATGTCGGGTCATACCTTATTTAAATTCGCGCAAAGTTTCACAATTGTTTTCAATCTAGTTTCAACTCGGCTGAATATTAATATTGTATTTTGCGAAGGAAATTGTCGGTGTTTGTCAGTTTCACGGCACATCATGAATAACTTACGTTAGACTGTGCATTTCTATTAGTGTGGCAGACGCCGTACGCCGCTGGAATTTGATGAACAACAACAGCTTAAACATGATTTCAATTTTGTGCATAGTTTTTAATTTCATATATTTTTTCCATAATTGACATTCAAATTGACATTTGAAAATATTTTTTTTACGAACCAATTTAATGGGCGGACTTATTTTTTTCTTTTTGTGATATATCAATCATTTATTTCACTATACTGAGAAAAAAAGATGTATATAAACCTTAAACTTTTACAATATCACTACAATCTAGATTCTAGATCATATACCGAGGGCCGACCCTCTAGATTGAAGACACTACAATGAACAGATTGTAATGTGACAAATTATATTAACGTCTATCGACCTATCTATTGATAGTTCATTATTACTAATTAGATATAATCGGATGGTAATTACGTCAGTCTGTATTGCTATAAAACATGTCTCAGTGTATCCTAGTAACTTACTGTATTGCAACGCGCTGATTGACTCTCTGGTATTACAAATGTTCACGGGTGGCGATGACTATCTACTCTCTAGTGGCTCGCAACCTCGACTGTCCCTCGAAAAATCGATCACAACAGTAGAACAAAGACCCAGCCTGCAGGGGGAGATGACGACACTTCACATCTATGTCTCGACATCATGACACGCATGATCCCCCCTGGATCCGCCCCAGTTACTAACAAAATAAAAATAAAGATTTGGGAATATGATGCTTACCTCAGCGCATTTGTATCGGCAAATAAGTTTCGTCAAATAAGAAACGTCTATTGAAGTAAAGTAATCGTAATAGACTGCTGGTCCTTATATTGTGATAACCTCAACCCGACTGTGTGTGATGACGTCCTGCAAGCGGTTACACTAAAAGGTTATATTTGCTGCTGGCGTGTTTGTCTCTCTGCTTTCAAAAATATTTGTAAATACGCTATATTATACTTTTAAAAAATAACCATTTATGGATACACAAATTCACTTGATGATACTTATTACAATTCAATAGTACACATTGCTTTATGAGAGTAAACTGAATTTTGTTTATATTTATATATAGGATTGTATAAATAAAATTCTGTATTACAATGTAGTTGTAATTCGGAAAATGATTTTTTTTTCCGTGAAATAACGAAGATAAACACCTGCATTTAAAGGGCAGTACCTGTCGAACGATATCATTCATTTTATAGCATTTTTAGAACAAAAGCATGCATGTCATCCCGTAAAGAAAATTGACAACAAACTGATCCAATCTATGGAGTGACATGTCATTGAACATTAGTATCATATTTATGTGGTACTCGTTGTTTCTTCTCTTCTTTACCATATTATCTCATTACGATTTTTATATTCCCAGCGAGCGCCGTTTGTTTACCGGGTTACCAGCACTTCGTCACAATTTAATCTTGGCATTCAATACGGATACTCGATTCACAGCGCTAGGAATATGAATGCGGGCTCTGGATTTATGCCGTTATAATTCATGAAGGAACGCCATTTCGATGTAGCCGAAATGAGAGGAGAGAAGGCTCTGTATACTGCATTAAGATTGAGTTAGGTCACAAAGTATTCATCTAGTATTGAATGTCACGGTAATTCGCAGCATAAAATTCTAGATACGAGTAACGATTTTCTAACAAAGAAAAAAAAATCTCTACCAATTTTTCGTAGAAAAGTCTAGACAACATTTTTTTTAAATATCTGATTGAAAACAAAAAATGTTGTCAATGATCTAAATCGATATAGCCCATGAATATCAAGAGCGAATGCGTTCGCTACTAAGATAATACGTAGCTAGAGCTGCATCACCCCAATTAACGGGTTGTGCGTACCCCGCGCACATCCCTCGGCTGGCGTTCGGTCGACTGTCCACACACGCGTTTGCTGTGTGCAGTCGCGCGTTAAGCCGATTTCGGTTCCATTAGCGGGATTGGACCAGGATTTGTTTATCATCTATAAGAGCCAATTTTATGGTCAGACAGGCTTATCTGTGTCTCGTTCTTTCTATTTCTCTATGCTTATTCGAAAATACTGTGACTTTTGTACTTGAATACAACTTTTCTTATATACTTATTCAGGTCGCAGTTGTGAAGAACTATATTAAAAGTTATATATTTCGTTCGAGATTCCGTAGATTACACTGATTTAAAAAATGTACATACAAACATTATATCATTTGTATACATTACGACCTTATATTTAATGTATTCTTTAAACTAGTGGTACGTACATACAAATCGCAATTAAAAGTTTAATAATACTGAAAAAAAGTCGCAATGTCACAATTTAATTGTTGCAACTACTTCATATAATGTCGTTATCGGTTCTCGTCAACAGGCCCCCGGACTGTGCTGGCAGGAGACATTGACGTCCGAACCCTCGATGTGACATTAAAAATGTACAACCATGCAATTAATAACAGTTCCTGTACATATCACACAATTTTAAACACAGACATCGTAATCAGGTCAGTATTGTAATATAATGGAACTAATGATTAAATGGGTGAAGGATAGGTTTGAATGATATGGAGAATAGTCGTTTAGAACGTTAAGAAAGATGGTTAAAGCGGAGATTACACGGGAGAGCGCCGAGAGGAGGACCTCCATGGAGTTGCATTATAAACAATGTGACCTTACCGGAAGTGTGCGGAGACAAAGTGAAAATAAAGCTCCTAAAGTTTTCAAACAAGTGTTATCAATAGCGACCCCGGTTTCTCAATACATACCGTACGACGCAGGAAACTCTGCCGCTCCGAATTGCTTGCGAATAATGCAGTGCGCAGGTATAACACTACCCGACCCTTCCTCTTCTCTCTCCCTCTCTTTACGCCACTACGACGCTTTCGTTACTAACTTCACAGCGGCATAGTTTCGCGCGTTGTATTTGTATATAGATGAACTTATACAACTCCTTCAGACAGTTTTAAGCTTTCATCACTAAAACGGCGAAACTGAACCCTGGCAGTGAGAATTCAGCATTTGTATGTTTTCTTCGGTGACTAACTTTGTTGTCGATATAAAATTTAATATAGTTACGGAAATAATTTGCTCGTATTAATTCTTTCCACAGAAAGTACTTCAGATTTTCGTATTATATTCCAACAATATTTTAGGAATTCATATTTTTTTATTTCACTATTATTATGTTCCGCCTGTGACTTGCGTGGACGTAGAATAAAATCCTCCGTGTTTTTATTATGTCGGTCGATCTCGGTCCCGCTTTTTATTCCGATCCTGATAATTCCCCGATTTCTGTCACATTGAGTCTGATCCTACACTGGATTAGAATCTGTCCAGCCGTTTGATCGTGCCAGCCACTGTAGTAATGTAATTTGAATCATGGAAGGAATTATTTACATTTTAAGATCTGCTGCCACAGGAATCTTACTTATTTTAATTTACACGTACAGTTTTTCGTTTTCTCGTCTAGAAGTTAATATTCTCCTACATTTCGAAAATTGTGATCTTCATCTGTGAAGACTTTTCAGGTTCCATCATCTATCTCAAGAGGATCGTATCAATTTTGTACAGCACATCTATGTTAATTTACACTATCAGCTATAATCATGCCACTCATTGAAATTCATCTAATAACATCGGCGTAATTTGTGGTCAACATACAGGCGATAGCCGAAAAGAAAAGAAAAATATACTGATTTGGCTTCTGTATCAATGGTAATGTTCCCTCAAATCGAAATTCTTAAAGTGTATTCTACATATTTTGACAAGTGTAGTTGTAATTATTGAAAATGGAAACATGTTTTTAACCTATACCAGAAAATGTGCGAATAATATATACACTATAAATGTCTGGGCGACAGATACGTATTCTCGACTGTTCTAGAACCTTCAGCCAGCCTTCATAAAACGACGACCATGACTGGGCAATCAATCTAGTTTTTAACGAGCCAACGAAGCGAAACAGAAGTGAATTTATAGTAATCTACGAATCGTGGAAAAGGCATAGCAATGAGGCTTTTCTTGTGAAAATAAATAATAAGTCAGTATTTGGCACAGACTGGTGCACGTTAAATCATCCTCGACGACGGTTTATAAAATTGTATTGTGAAAAATCCTCTGTATTGCGAGTCTGATTGTTAATTTACCGATTATTCGTTGAGGTGAAAAGGTCTATCCCTAGAGAATCGTATGAACTTTCGCATAGTAGATACATATAAACTTACACTATCAGCAATAATCATGTCACTTATTCAAATTTATCTAGTAGAAGGCACCAAAAGCATATGACCAAGGGAGCGTCCATTTATTACGTGAAGTGTTTTTTAAAAGTCAATTTAAACAATTATTTATAATTTATAGAACTTATAATATTTTGAAACTTTTTGAATTTCGGAAGAAAAAAATCTGAACTAGAATTTAACAGTAAACGTAAACGATAGCGTGCAACATAACATCCAAGCGAAGCAAACCTGGCTTCAATCTTGGGGATATTTAAGACCACAGTTCACGATCACGCATCCACCGCACAAATGCATGAAAAATCAGAAAATCCAAAATAGCACGCCTCATAATACTTCTTTAATTTTTGGTAAGGAACAAAAAATTTGAAATGTACTATTTAGTTATACTATAGCATCTAGTATAACCCAATCTCTTCGAAACAGATGAGTAATGAAGAAATAGATTTTAGAGGTAGCCACCGAAAATTACAATACCCATTTGTGGAGCGAAATTTCATTTAAGATTATAGTTTTATTCATTTATAATTTAACGACACCGAATTAACCAGCCATTTTCAATGGGAAACTACTTGCTGCAATTCTCAAGATAATAAACAAAAAAACCTAAAATAATTGATTCTTACACAAGTATGGTGTTTCCGATTTTTCCTTTATTTCTATTAGATTAAATCATTTTGTGAAGGTGACAGAATTAAATTAACTGTACAATAATATGCAATTATTCCAAATTTCGTGTACTAACGAGAGTGCAGCGATTAGACAGTCGCCTACAAGAGGCGAAAAAATTTTTTTCGATCGTGAATTACTTTCAAATGCTGCGCGCATTACGAGTCGTGCAAAAGTTCCATCAACTAAAATGTATCGATGCAGTAATGGTTAAGGAGGCTCCTCCTCGCCGCGGATGATTTATTTCGGGGCGACAAACCGCCCGGGCCGTTCGGCCGCAATCCCATTTAAAAAGGACTCCCGATCCGACTTCGACAATGGGCCGGTTGCCGAAGCTGTTTACCTTTTACGGCGCGCCCCGCCCCGCCGCCCCCGCCGCGCCCCCGAGGCGTCCTCCTGCCGCGCCGTCGTCTATCTGCGGGACGTCGCCGCTAACACAATAAAAGGAATTACGTTTCTGCTGTTCTCGTATATATCTATGCCGGTAACTCGTTTGCTTTTTTGCGTCTCTCTTGTCGTCTCCGCTGCGCGGGCGGACGTAACGACGCGAGGCGGTTCAAATTAAATAGATTAACCGCGATCTTTGTTGCATCGTGTCCTTTTTCTGTTAAGAACGAGTTCGCGGTGGTGACCGACACATGGATGCGTGGAATGCGGACTTACTTAATGAATGTTTTATAAAAATTATTAGTTAGTGTGGAGGGTACAGTTGTATATCCGTCTATATATCCATATCGTTGTAGTGTTACGCCGTAGTCTCCAGGCTCGCTGGCCCGATGGGTGTTACGAACTTTTCTGGGTGTGGACAAACTTCAGGCAATGTTACGTAGTATCGAAAATATTTGAATATGGGTGTTGAAGGTTTCAGTTTGAATCTTGAAATATTTCAAATAATTGAAAGCAGTTCGAAGAGACACTGGGAATATTATACGATTTTTTTTTGTGTAGAGGAGCCTTTTTGTATAGTAGAGGACCGATTTGTGAATATATTCGTCTGAGTGAAAAAAGGAACACTAGTTTAAGAGTGATAAAGAATTTATAGATAGATGAACAAAAATAAGTAAGCACATGAACGATATCAGGACTACCAGATATGAAAGATAACGAGAAAAATATTATACTATACTAATATGTTTATAAGATCTCTCTTGAAATAACATAATATTTTAAAAAAATAACGATGGAACATTCTAATCCTCATATTCGTAAAGTAAACTATAGAATTAAAAAACAGTATTCGTAATTAATATGAAACTATCGTACTTTCAATTGCATCAACTAGCGATCCCGAAGGAGAAACGAACAAATACAAACGACGTTCCGTCCGGGTATTCAACTCTAAAAAAAAAAGTATTGCAACGAGATAAATATATCGAATCTGCGTAAACAAACAGCGAAGTTCGACGTCGAGAACGAAACGCGAGACGTGTCCACAGAGAAGAGCCGGCCGGGAGACGGGGCGGCGGCGCTCCTCGAGATCCGGAGAGCAAACACGCGGAGCGGGGGCGCCACGTTTGCTCACGTGCTCCCGGGCGCGCTCTTCGCCCGCCGGCGGCAAATACTACACCGTGAATGAGAAGTTCACACATGTTTCGGCCCCGAACGCTCCCGTACGCCCGGCCACTCCACCGGGTAAATACTATGCGGAGTCGGTTATCGTCGGTAATATCGGTTAAGTGTATGTCTTCATCCAAAAAGTTAATATCTTAGCACTATCATCACGGCCATCAGTAAATGAGTCAATTTTGAATAGATAACTCACTTAAAATAGAAAAGGAAGCCAATACGTCGTCGAGGATTCAATGTATTTGACTTTTTAATAATAATGATACAATATAAACTCATGCCTATTTTCCAGAAGGGTAAGCAGAGACTATAGGCTTCCACACGGCAGGATCTTTGCATATCTCTTCTGCCTCACGGACATCCATCGATGTTTTTTTCATGCAAGCTCGACGGTTTCGGGTGCTATGTAATATTGAAACTGGCAAGAGCACTGAAATATTCCTTAAGAAGAATCCTTACGCACCTTTTGTTGATTACTGTATAGTATCACTGATAATAATTTGACCAAAAAGACCGAATACGCGCCCCCTACTACGACTCTAGGAAATGCAACAATAGCATGATTTAATTTTACGTGTAGCGGTATTTATTCGTGAATATAAGAAGTTAAAAAGTACGCATTGTTCTAATACATACAACATAATGGACAATATCACAATATTTATTCTATATTTTGACAGTATTCATGAGAAAATCGTCTATTTTATCACTCTTAAAGATTTCAAAATCAGTATAATATACAACGAAAATAATATTTTCGAACTTTCTAAAAATCTATCAGAATATATTTGATCGCTATAGTTCTTTAAAACTACATTTACCTGAATTATTTCAGATTTTTCTAATTGCAATTCGGAGGGAATGGTCAAATTTTGAACGTTCCTAAGTATGACTCACAAACTAAACAACGTATATCTAAAAAGAAAGTATGAAATACGATCTCATGAAGGCTTTATAATATGATACCTCACACCATCTATAACCATATATATATACATACACATACATACATACTAATATTTTGTCGATTCTACTTTTTGACCTCGGTATTTTATTCCTGATTATTTTCGAGGCATTAACATCGGTGTTTACGCCATTTTCATTTCAAAATCTATAGCGCAAAATCTATGACGCAGACTGACGTCACGTAACGTGGGATCGTCCGAAAGTGGGACAGTGGTGCGCGCGCGCAAGTTATAATATTTAAACAAAACGCAGGGTAGCGCGGAATAAACCATATACTTATACATCGATTATTAGCGGAACTGAGTGAATGTTGTGGTGCCCACTAAACGATTTCAGTTACGCTCCTGGACGTCGGAGAAGACGGAGTCGGCGACGGGGCGAGTTCGTCCTTTTCGCTGAACAAACAAATTCTCCCTCAGCCCGGGGCGTGAACGATCGGATCATATTTGTGGAACAGGATGTTGTATAACTAAATAATTACAAAATTTCAAATCCTCATCTTTAACAGTTTCTGAAATAAATACCTGTGACACGCAGAAAACAGAGGGACAGCCACGTGAGTTAACATACAAGGGTTCCGTTTTTTCAAAATTGATTAACTAAAAATCAATATATCACATGCAGACTCCATAGAGACCAAGTGTATAGATTATGTTCCACATATTATTTGAAGGATTTCAATTTTCCGTAGGCATGTTTGGTTTTATCAAAATTTTAATGCGACTTGAACAAGAAATCCAAGTACTTTGAGATCTCAGAGTGTACATGACTCAAAAAAATTCTAAATGCACAAATAACACCAATAAATCAGCTAAAGGCTTGGTTGTCCCATCCATATAGGCACGAGGTATATTAATTTTCAAACGATTTAAACTTGCCTGTTTCAATACTTATAATTTGCCACACAGTTAAACTTTTGTTTTCACAATTTTTATTTTATAACTTTTTCAATTTTTGTAATTTCTAATAATTACATTTAATATTTTTATGGTTCCGCGCTAAAACGGCAAAAACGGAACACTTACAGTTTCATCATTTTCGTCCGCTCGTCTAACTACTCGTATGTCACAAGCATTTTACTAAAAAACTACAAAATCTATATTGAAGAAATTAAGAATATAAGTGTCTTGTATAAGCCGTTACTTAGTTTGGTAGTTAAAATTAATATTTCATGGGGAGAGATTCCATGCATAAATAGTTGTTAAAAATTTTTTTAGTCTACTTCAGCATATTTCACGTATTTCGACAGTTTTTTTTAAACAATTTAAGGTTTTTAAGCAACTTTTTTGATTAATTAAATAGTTTCGGAAATAATCGCTCCGAAAGTAGCATAAATTGTGTGCCCCCTTTTAATTTTTAATCCATATGTCCAAAAAAATATAAAAAAATTACCAAGGTAACGCTTAATAAATACTTTCAACAAAAATTATTTTGAGCATGACCGTATATAGTTTTTGAGTTATTGCTGAAAAACTGCGCTTTCAATAAAATGACATAAGTGCTATGAAAATATACTCTTTTGCTGGTGCACTTTAGTTTACACTAATTTAAGAGTAATAGTCGACATACCTACTTGTTTGTCTAGTTATAGGCGATTGAAGTGCTTATACTTATTATGTGCGGGAAACATGGAAAAAAGTGTAACAACGTAATTTCTTCATCTGTAGTGCGTTTCTTTGTAGTAACGACTTCGGAACCATACACTAAGCATGGTCCGACATGCTCTTGGCCGATTTTTACTAAACGATCGCTCGAGCAATTATTACAGAAAATTTTATAATTTCAAGTTGAAAAACCCGACTCCCACATTCACTTAAAAGAGATCCACAAATCATAAATCGGGAATGGCGTTTATGCTTTACAAGGGCATTGAATTAGATTACGTAAAACTGATGATTGACAAAAAGGCATACTGACATTTGATTGAGAATTGAATAAATTATATAATAAAATAAAAACATAAAATGTTAAAATTAAATCTACGAAACTGATTCCGGCCAAAAGTTCGCAGACTATAATTTCATCTACATATTTTCGAAAGCTGAAATCGAACAACACGAATTTTCTCTTAAACAATTTAAAGACTATACAAAACGGAGTCAATTAGATAAACTCTATCACGCTTTTGAAGTTCGAGTAATTAATTTTAGGAATTCTCCCGTGATTTCATCGCGTTTCATTAATTTATTAAAGCCTGTGCCTTTCAATTAGTAATATTCTAAATAATGAAATAGCCGCTGGAAGGTCGGCGACCTTCAACTGAAAGACTGAAATCAAGTGAGCAATTACCCTGAATAAAACATGTCCATCAAGACAGGCTTGCGCTGTTTACACGGCCCGCCGCCCGCCGCCCGCCTCCGCACGCGCCCGCCCAAAATTTACTAATATCCTAATAATACAAATTGCTTTAGGAATTTGTGGTAGGCACTAGCTTTCTAGTAGATTATTTTGAATAGATTGGCACAATAAAATTTGATTTTTATATTACTTTCCATAGCGACATCATCTAATATTTACAATACATGCTGTTTCTCTGTATATGAATCTGTGCGTTTATAAGTCGAACGCCACTACTTCAATTTATGTGATTCTTATTTTCATGAGGAAATACATTATCTGGCGAGGTTTTAATTTTCACTAGCCTTGGACTCGAGGGCGGAACCAGAATTGGAATGAGCGGGACCGGATACGGGCTCATGACTGACGGTGTCGTCAGTCAATATAAAAGGTGAAGAAATTCATTCTCTACACACGCGGACAGAGACACAAAGTCCAATATATACTTGTTATTTCTTAATTAATAACGTCATGCTCATAGGTTTACTCATATTTATCATTATTAATTATTATTTCAACCTTTAGTATTCCACTGCAGAGAATAGCAATGATAACGGCAAAACCTCCCCGATGACATCGCCCCGTAGCCCGCGACCTTTACTACATTATCACGATGCAGAGCTCCGTGTGGCTATATCTGTCATGACCGAACTTCTCTTCCTCCCCGAGGTTTTTCGGTTCTACGAGCGATATTCCACTAACTGTGTCTTCAACTTGCCGATTTTGTGAGATGTATCGATTGCCCCAATTTATTTTCATTTAATTTCGCACTTCGAGCGTGTAGCTCATCCATTCGCGTTATTAATAATTTGAACTTGTTCATAAGATCGACACAGTAAGGATCCAGGGCTGTCACTCGTAATTCGTTGTTGGCGACATGCACTATTCTAAGACTTTGGGTTTTTGAACACCTAAATTTATTGGACTCCACGTGTGTAATAAGCCAAACACCATCCAGGCGAATCGAATTCTCTATTTAACTTTCCATCGTCGGGCTTGCTTAGCGAGACAATCGGTTGTGAGTAGACATATTCATTAGCGCTACAAATGTAAAGCGAAAAAGCAAACCGAGTCAGCACAATATACCTCATGCATACAAATCTAGGTCGGTTATCATGATAGCTGGGTATGGCTAGAAAATGACGTGTGCCTAATGTATTTTAAAGTTGTGTGAAAATATTTTTGTACAAGTAATTAAAATTGATGTAATAAAGAACTGTTTTATTTAGCGCTATACTTTTACTGCGAATACTGCTCTACGAAGTTAAAACATTCTGTACATTTCCATATGTGACGATCGCTGGGATTACCTGATTAAACAATAGATATTTTTATATTCCGCTAAGGAACATCTATTTTGTAAAAAAAAAAATATGTTCATTGAAGAAAAATATCCCATTACCATTTTATTTTACAAAATTGACAACTTAATGGTTCATGAGTCCATAAATTTAAAAATTTATAATCGAAAACGGAAAAGTTACCCTTAAATTTTGTTTCTAAAACCAAACATTGGACCGATACTGTCGTCGATTTCGCCATATACACGAATCACATTTCAGAAATTTCAGTGACAACCCTAAGCCGGGCGAGAAAAACCTTTACGGACTCATGCGCCGGACGGAGGCTCGAAAGGATCCCCATTCATTTTCACCGGCGTTGTCATGCTTTTGCCGGTTTCGCCACGGCACCTACAATAGATACTAGAGTATCGCCGTCGCCACAGGTCGCGGCGCACGAGCAGAGCGCGGCGCCCGCTAATGAGGCCGGCGGCGGGCCACCATTATGTAAACGAGTTTTTCATGCGGTACAGAACATCTCGTCCACCAGAATGCCGCGCGACGCCTAATGACATGAAAGGCACAAAAATACACACAGCGGGCGCCGCGCACCCGACGGCCGCCGCCCGATAACCCTACGGCTATTATAAGACCATAAAGCGACTACCGGCGCTGCGACTACAATATTTTCGTATAAGCTCCGTTTCTATGTTAATGTTTTATGTATACGAGTATAAATTTCGTGTGACAAAGATAATACGCCAATGAATTTTAATAAATTCAAATCACATTAGCGATGATTTTGATCGCTATCATATACCGTGTCTGTTTTGCGTATATGAATTTATTACTCGCATATATTGTTATTGTAGATGATGCGACAGAAATTTAAATTATAACCTGCTGGAATATACTTACAATAAGTTTTTCATTATTTCTATAATCCTCATCTTTTATTAAATTTTATAAGATATACAATTTAAACAAACAAATAAAATGAGAGTATATGTTCGTGACTTCCGATTACAAAAGAAATACGAATGAAACGATTTCATCTAATCAACGAAGTTTTAAAATTAAATATAGTAAATCTAAAACCACATTGATATATAGCAAAATTGAACCATAATTTTGTATGGGTAACAAATGGTAAACACGTTTTGACTTTAAACTTCACAAAGCAATCACAAGCATATTTTTTATATTAGCTGTGATCGCGACTTTGTACGTTTGGAAATTATTTTTAAAAATCAACTAATTCTTCGTGACCCGATTTTGGTGAAATGAACGCTATATGTGGGCACCAGCTATACTAAAGTTATATATGGAAACATCATAAAAAATCGTTTTACAGTTTTGGGAATTAGTGTATTGAAACACAGATAAAATTTTTGAAAATAGTGTTATTGTATCTTTTACAGTCCACATCATTCGCAATATTTTTGGCAAATATATAATTATATTTTAAAGGGAACTTTCAAAATTTTAATGTATTTCATTATCTAGGCACAATCATTAATTGATTTTCAATTAATATTAAAACCTTTTAGAATAAAGTATCACATCTTTTCTTTTTTGTATTAAATATTAATTTAATATATGACCAAACGATTAGAACTTAGTGACTAATACACAAGAAATAATAAATAATTTTCCATTTTATCTTTGAAATGTCGACTTTAAAAAATTGCGCAAGACAAATTTCTACGACGCGTATATGTAATAAAATAAAATATACAATAATTAAACTTAAGATTAATTGTAATTAAATTATAGAAACAACATTCAAAACGAAGTTATTAAATTACGTAGCAATCGATGGAAAACTTTCTAGTCGTCAAAATTGAAAGAACGATGGAACGGAAATAACATTAAATCGAACAGGACACGTGAAGCTTCGGAGTAGCGGGAGAAGAAAATGCATTTCTAAAGAACCAGAAGCGAGCATCGCGTCGACGCCGGCGCGGGTCAGGGCCGGCGGCGCGGGCGGCTAATGAAGCGTGAACGCAGAGATACGCCGTCTTCCTCGTGTCCCCGGCACTTATCGACTGGCACAGCGCGCTATACACCGCGGCGCCCGCGCCGTACACCTCCATGTACACTACCTGCTCAGTACCTAATAAAACGATCTCGTATAATGTTTATTCCGCTCGTCCGTTGTGATCGCGGAAACATATTTTTCACATTCATCGGCGGCGTCATCTAGTGATAAAAATCGACACCTGAATAATTACGTTTTTTTTTGGTAATCAAAAAAAAGCACAAGGTGTCAAGTTGGATCTGTATAAGGAATGCCTAATGAGTTTTATGCTTTTCCCTTTCAAAACGCCGTCCATCAGTCTGGTGCCTGAATACGTATATGACTTGGCTGCCGTAACTCGTCGAAATCACTTTTTCATTCATTTGCACGTATTTTTTGGCTAAACAAATTTAAACTTGTTACTGTAATGACCATGCAAGTTGTTGTAGTGCACAAATCATTCCCCGTCATAGTATCAGCGGAATTAATACAGCACTGGCGCGCTTCTACCACCGGGGACGGCATCAGGGCTGAGCCAGCATCAGCTAATTGGGTCAAACACTCGTTGTCGAAATCGTTCAAGAACAAGCCAACTCTGAGAGTCTAAACCTTATAACGCATATCGCGTTCACTACGTTTAGGAGGTTGGCTACAGGATCTTCGCTCTAGTGGATGTAGTCTTACCAAGCCAGAGTTTGTTGGATTTGCCTGGGAGACTACTCATGTATCGTGCGCGCATAACTATCCTTCCCGAACCAAAGTTCGTTGTGCGCTCAGGAGGGGATAGCTCTCGAGTAACTAAGGATGCATTTGTACTGAGTTTGAGTTCGTTAGATTAATACTGATGATGTATTAAATATTGATTAACGTATAGCAAGACCTACAACCCTCCGTACAAGTTATGATTCGTAGTACACCAATCATTAAATTAAGATGGCTGAATATGATATATTGTGAGCAGTACACCCACCAAGGTTAAAAGATTTGTAGCAAAGGACTAAAAGACACTTAGAGTTTATTATAAACGTCAACTGGATACAAGCAAACATTAAGAACCCTTATTTCTACGTTGAACTTTAAGAAAAGTGATAATTTGAAATATCTATTCTTAAAGAGGAGAAAATTTTAACAAATAATACCTATTTAAAAAAGTTCGATTGTCCGGAAATCAAAAACTGGGAGTAAAAAATACAATGAAGTAATTTTAATTAAAAACGTAGGTACGTACCGCTTACTCGTTAATAATTAAATAATAGCGTTAACGCCAGCACTGATTTTAATTAAAAATGTTTTATTAAAATTTTCATTTTCTTATTTTTTTGCGGTTATTAATGAAGACTTCATTTATTTGGAAGAATTTTTATCCGAGGAGATCCACGCCAAAAGTTAATGAAGCATTAATTCCGTAATGGAAATCGACAGCTTTTTCAAAATTTGAACTGAAATCTTTAAAATAATAGCGACTCAATATCGATATTGTGGAACGACATTTTGAAAATTTATTTTAACAATTTGTAAAACAATATATTTTCTTTTATCTTATATCTAAAAAAACTAGCAGTACTTAGAGTTTCTTGTAAAGTTATATATATTTTGTATATCTAAATAAAGTGCACAATTTGCTAGAAAAATGGGAATGTTAATACGCATACTTTTACCATCTTAATTTTTCTGCTTTTTAATTTGTATTTTTCTTAACGTAGACCGTTCGAATGCCAATCACATGTTTTGATGGTATAGTTATTATTCGAGGACGTTGACAAACATATTTGCATAATCATTGTAACTAAAACAGCAAAAGTATTTGCTGAATTGAGAGCCGCCGGGGCCTTATCTAAACAATGTTTTACAAACGGCCGATAATAAGATTGTAAGGAAAAACGTTTACATTTTCAAAATGAAAATACAAACATCATTTCAAAAACGGGAGAAAATAAGCGTCCGCAATAAAGCGAGAATTCGCCGCGCACACGACGAGTGAAAGCCCAAGAGCCGCGGCGGATATTTGCATCGCAGACAACTCAAACACGTCCTACATCTACAAGATAAACATTGCGCGGCCCGCCGGCGCGCGCGGTACCGCGAGCGCCGCTGACCGCCCCGGCCCGCTGCGGCACCGCCGCCGCCCGTGGCGTTCTTTTTGATTGTCTCCCCACGATTTGGCTTAAATCGCCCGGCAAGATAAACAAAGACCCGCCAGACATTGCCCGGTGAAAGGGGTCAGAATAAAGTTTCAATATTAATTAACGCTTTCGGATAGATCTAATCGATCCTAACTAAATAACGCTTGGTCGATAGAGCGATGTGTACGTGCTGGCGGTATGTGATCGATGAGTTCGAAAACGCTACCTTCAATAACACAGGTCTGCAGATATTTGTGCTTAGGTTCAAAATGTTATTTCAAGTATGTGTTCTAAGGTGACATCAAAAATGTTTCTGTTTTTGATATGAAAACGTATTTAAGCTCGTTAAATACAGTGATGATCAAACTTTCTTATGTTACAAATACCAAAAATACTAACTAAGGGACTAATAATGCAGTAACAACCGTTTGGGTCACAAATGGATAGCATGCTATACATCTTTATCGTACAGTGTTTGTTTTGCCTCTGATGTCATCGGATTAGTGTAAGCGCCTGCGCCTGTGCGTGATTGTTGTGAATTAAAGTTGTTTTAAAGTTATACATCAGTGTAGAATAAAACGCGTTTAGGACGAACGTTGATTCTGGTGTCATTACAAAGAGATTGATAAGAATTACTAAGACTCAAAGTGAAGGAATAACAACATTTCCCGAAATATATGTAATTGGTGCTAAATTGAAAATTATAAAAATTATAATTATCTCCACATACATTGTAAATATGCGCGAATTATATAATAGAAAACGCAAATCAGAGAAAAGTTCGCATCAAATGCAATCTAAAAAACATAAGAACTCCAGTGCTGAGAAAATATCAGAGCTATTGTTATGATTTTATCCCGACGTTTTCACCAAAAATCTACGGCACGGACCTTGACTACGCCTTTGCACGTTTTTTTGTATCAGCTCTAATTTAAGACATAAAAATAAGATACATTTGGTTAAACATTTCGATTTATTTTGATATAACGTAAGACCTTCGTCAAGTCTTATAAAGTAATTACGGCAACGAGGTGCATTTACTATTTCATGATCCGGTGCTATCTATAGTCCGTGTCACCGCTGACACAATAATATGCGTACGGGTGCTAAGAGCACTCGAACCGGTTGCACTCTCTCGCAGGCAGACGGCTGCACTCCGAGCATGACTAGGTCGCAAAGCGAGGTTTTCGAGGAACAGTCTTCTATTGCGGGCCAGTCTTCCCGTCTCGGTTCAGTATATGATATATTTTATTACATTATTATATTTTACGTGAGATATATTTCCAAAAATACATTAATAATTTTTAATAGTAACCGTTATAGACTTTTCCCCTAAACTCATACTGTCATAGAATGAGTTTTTGTAACGTCGAATTTGGATGTGCCATTTGTGACCAAGGCGGCTAAAGGTCAGATACCTTTGAAAAAGTTTTATGAGAGCTTACATATTCTATCGGTGAGATCTGATTAAAAAACAATAGTAACAGTCTGCATTGTTCACACAATGCTGATAAAAGTTGTTAGTTTTAAAACAATACCATCAAATAAAATACCAATACAACACAATTAGCATTCAAGATAAATACAGTCTTCGACGTAAGAGAAGAATTCTGTTAATGTCAATATTTCAGTGGGTAATTTTCTGATGATTTGAGTCGGAAGTCAAGAGCATGGGGGTTAAAACGACCATTACACGCGCCCCCGCATTCGGTTACAGTTGGGCTGTCACCCGTAGGTGCGATCTTCATCACCGAAATTCCGTTACATCAGTTGTCCATACCTCGATTCTCACTCGGCACTAATATGCGGTCGACGTGTGAGGTTTATAACACTCCACGTCGCAGCCATAGCCTCCTGTAATTCTCTTAGTTCAGATTAAATGGATTGCAACTTTAGCTCTTCGCGCTGGCACAGGGCGAATCGTGGGCTGCTAGCTAGTGAGAGTCGTCACCGATGCGATGGCAATTTCCGGGATCGAACACTTGTTTGTCGAAACACGGGCTAATGGTTTAATTGGACTTAAGAAAAGAAGTCGCTGTTCGTATACCCCGTGCATAGGATTCGAACTCAAAATCTTCCAATTAAAAGGCAACGCTCTTAACTACACGGCCACTGTCGTATCAGTCGTTCCATTACATCGCTACACTCTAAACAGACATTTGTTATTGGAATGAGATCATTTTTCAGTAAAAAGTCGGGCCCTAAATTTATAATTAAAAACTGTAAATGAAAATTCTAAGTTTTTAAATCGAGATACTGTATTTCAAGTTAAACACACTTATAGATACATAGATAAGAAGGTACTAGAACCCGACTTGCTGGTGCAACGGGTATATGAATAGTTTCCAGGTCGTTGAAAATTCTAGTAAACCTTCATCGACACGCAGGCTTTAATCGCTATATTCTCTTTTAGCCTCAAAGGCTAACCACTAAGGCATCCCTGCTTTTTCGTTTGAGAAATTAACATCGCATAATTTGCGTACTTATAACAAATTCTGAAATCCCTGTCTTGATAAAAGGCAAAATTTAACGTAGCGATAGTTAACGTTGCAACAGATGTAAATTCTAGCGAAGAATTACAGCAAAAGTTAAAAAAGCTAACTGTTACATTATCTATCAAATCTCTCGTTTAATTTAGTAAACGTGAGATTTGATAGATAATGTAAGGACAATCTGTTAAATATCACGGTTAAGGTTTACAAGTTGCACATTTTCTTTTGGTGAAATCTGCCGTAAGCGGTGATCCAACTAAAATATTAACTCGACCGACACTTTGAATTTTCAACTTATATGCAAATAAGATTTCGCGTCGATGAAGTGTCGAGCTGTTGCCGAGCCTGCCGTACGTAACCGGCGCGTACGGCCGGCCCGGTGGCAGCTGGGTCGTTGGCGCTGGCTCCTTCCGACCGAACCGCGCCGCTCCAATTTTCGGGCCTCGGACTGTGGCGATGTCTTCCCACCTGAATTGTACAACGATTAGTTTCGTTCGTTTCGCAGCAATGCACAGGGTAAGTACCCGGGCGGCCGGGCTTTCTTCGGTGCTTTTAGAATTCAGCGTAGGAAAATAATAACTTCCCAGGGATTAAATTGCCTACGTTCATTTGTTGTTGAAAACCTTTGACATAGTAACAATACCGACACTTCAAAATTCTACTAGATGATGCGAAATAAAATAATGTTTATTTTCTTGTCTCGTATTCCTATAAAAAACACCTATATAAATAAACTTGAAATAATACTTTATCGAAGTAAATTTTACATCAAAATCATTAGCACCGTTTCCGAGATAGCCATGATAAATTCATATTTATACAAGAATTCTTAATTTGTAAGGAATAAGATTTAATCATCTTGCTAATATAAAAATAATTTCAACACAAAATAATACTAATTTGTAAGATGCAACTTGTAACATTCATTTTATTGTTCAGGACATTACGTTTCACCTCGTCACAGCCGAATGGTCTAGAACCAGTAGTGCAAGTTAGTATCATGCACGTACAGTGTTACGTAACCTCATCGGGTTATTATAATTGCGCCGTTAACAAGACGTGTCCTATCCTGCGGCTGTTTCACCGGCACTCACCAATTTCTTGCAGATCACAAACGGAATTGCATGAACAGCGTGTGTCATTATGTACAACTTGAAGCTATTCGTTTCGAAAAAAATCTAGACGGATACGATATGAAAAACAATTTCAAATTTAATTTTTTTTTAGAAATTGCGACCAATAAATGGTAAATATAATATGTTTTTAAAATCAATATGAGTCAGACTCGCATATGAAATTCCCCTACTTACCGTGTTAAACCTATAATCATTACCATAAAGTAATGTATTGAAAAGTGGTAAAAATATACTTTCTTTGGAAACTGTTACTATACAGAAAATTGTGTTTTTCCTGTAATACATATATATGTTAGATCTTTTATGTTAGCACGAATTATTTCAATTTTTTAGCGTAAAAATTTTTGCTAATGAGGAAGAACTCAGAAGAATAAGTGGAAAATCTTCCTTTACATATCTTTTGTATTAAAAAAAATATTCTATCTAAAAATACATTTTTTAAATACTCAAAGAAACGGTACGACGGAATTGATTTTCAATAAAATAAATCGATAACTCGTCAACGGGCATATTCGTACTAAATAAATAAAAGGCGTTAGGTATTATCTAGGCAAACGGTCAGCGACATCGCAAATACGTACAGGTATCGAACTCTCACCGCGAAACAAAACGCTAATGTATGCAACATTTTATCGAGAAATCACATCGATAGCCGATCTTAGGCTCTAACGGCGTACGTACTAAGTCAGCTTTTTGTTTCGGCCGAGGACGCGTAACTGGATTACGTTCTAGCTCTATGAAGTGGAAAACCGTGCGTCCGCCGGGCCCGCGCTCGTTATCCCGGCCCGAAAGTTCTGAAAAGCGCTCGCTTACGAATAGGTTCGTTCTCTCTTCGAGAGTTCTCTAGCGTTCTAATCGGATCAAACGAGTACATAATTAGTACCTAGCCCGCTCATACATCATACGCCGTTCTCTGTTTCGCTGCTCAAGGATCGAAATGTACCAAATTATTAAGTGTTGTGTATTTTAGTAATTCTTATTTGCTGCTATTGGAATTTAAAGACACCGATTTACTTAGAGTAAGATATGCTAGCTTTCGCTAACTAGGATCTTCGTCGTGGATTATAGAATTAGATGAGACATTATTTAGATTTTAATTTGGATTCCAAGATAAAATACTGTTGAAATCCTTTTTAAACAAAGTTTAGCAAGTTTTATGAGATGCCATAACAAACAGATAAAGACAAAAAATATAAAAGCTACTATTTTTTTGTGCAGATCTATCCGAACAGTCAAACTCATATAGATTTTGTAAAATATCTCAAATTGGGTACAAATACAGACCCGCCATAGTTTTATAAATATACTAGATGCTAGACACTGTTCTGTACTTTCCGGTACGTGACATGCCCGTGAAGTGGCAGGAACATGTGTTATATAAAAATTACAAATATTAAATAAGTTGTAGCAGAGGCGCAATACATTTATCCCGCTCCCACATTTCACGGTCGCACCTGTCACGAGTTTTGGCTTCGACTACAGATTTTAAGCAGTTCTAAGTTTCGAATAACTTTTCTGAAGTAAATACTAATGCACACGCCTCCATCGATGATTTTTCAGGAATTATGTCTTAATACTTGAACAAGCTCTACTCGACGCCTTCGAATTCAATAAGTTTTTAATCGTATAGAGCTAACCGTACGGAGACTAAATGCAAGGATAAGATTAGAGATGGTCATTATTTAAATTATTGCTCAAAAATTTTGGAAGCGAACGTACTTTTCCTACGTAGCAACTGATAGGTATAAATTAAAATCGGGCGGAAGCGGACGTGGACCTCACACCGCTGACAGTGCTCGTCAGCGGTCTCTAACGCATACCTGATGGTCAGCGTGGACGGTTAAAGTCTGAGCCCTCTTAATTTGAAATGAGACGGGTGATGGCTTAAGGAAGAGATAGAATATGCAAGGCGGGTAATACAAACTTAGCACACGAATCTTACTGTAAATACTTTTTTATTTGACCTTTTCAAAATTAACCCGTGATTTGAAAATATGTGATATATTGAAAATTCACAAGATGAAGACGTCTGCATGTAGCGTGTAATAATATATACTAGAAGTTGCGCGCAGGCGTCTAATTATTAATTGCCGCGCAGCAACACCTTACACAATAGATATTGCAGGACTAAGTTCTAGTAGCAGACTAAGTTAAAATAGTTCACTAGAAAATATTTTTATTAAATTCCCTAGCAATACTGACAGCGCCTCTCCTTTGTTCTCACTCGATTTATTGGATATGTATAGGTGCACATCCAACTTGAAACTTACTTGAAGCTAAAAGTTTCAGATGTTAGGTTAACTTCGTTTATTTTCATTATTCTTTCATACAACGCTTCCTCTTCCACTGCTCTTTCAATAGTGACATTCGACCTGAACATTTTTTACGACGTAAACACAATAACAGCAAATGGTACTTTACTTACTTACTTACTTCATTAAGAGAGCACAGTTAAAATACTGTGTCGCTGTAATTCACGCCGGTAGACATTTCATTAGTTAGTATTACGTTCCTTGTCTCGTGTAATGTAATCCCTTGTTAATAACTCCATAGTTATTCTAATTATATACACAGCTTTGCGTTATTCTACGTACGGGCGGGTACGCGAGTCGCGTAATACCTAACACATCACGTAACGTAACATAAGTGTTAAGACGTACAATGTAGAAGCGAATTTGTACCTTTTGGGAACGCGTAACGTAACGCAAATTTTCACGCGGTTCGTGGTGTTCTTAAGGAAATGTATATCCATAGAGGTGTATGATATATCTATAGCAACCAGCACGTTAATTTTAATTGAAGATATATCTGAGATATCATCACTTTAATTGAGGGCCGATTTATAAATAAAAACTGACAAATGAGAATCGATTCGCGTGGAGAGAGTTCCGTAGGAATCATCGCATTGGTCTTCGGTGAAGTCTTTACACATTTTTTATTCGAGACTATTTTATATTTTCCCACAGAAACACTAAGATTTACATTTAAATTTTCCTGTAAGTTATGAGCAGGCACTACATTACGATTGTTTTTCAAAATGTTAGCTCGCTTGATTTTCATGTATTTACTTTAATACTTTGTTTATACATTTTAAGATATTAAAGAAATATTTTTCTATTGCTATAATAAACCCGTTCATTTGATGCGTCACATGATAGACTTGATCAAAGATATATGTTTTATAGTTTTGTAATTGGTCCTCTAAAATTAATTCGCACAAAATTTAGATTCGTTTATTTACGCTAAATATATGTACCGACTCGCAACTTCTTCCGTCCAATAAACACGTACAGAAAAAATGGTCTGCGGATGTAGGGAACCTTAGAAAAGGTCTATCAAAAATTGCCTTAAAGTCTCAAAAAATCAGTATGCATTAAATATATACAATATTCAATTTAATGCGACTACAAATACCATAAAATGACAATATGATGATCGGTGTATCCCAAACAGCAATCTCTATTCGACATCCACCGGCTGCAGTTACGATTTTTGGGGTCCTGGAATATGGTCGTTGAGAGCGCCTCGGTGTTCGCACGAAAGACCGACAGCTGAAGGATTAGCACGAGCCTCGCGCATCTCTCTAAATATCTAAACTGTCTGTCATGTGTTCGACATACTGTGCCGCAGTGTACTACAGACATCGACGGATGATCGTCATACAACCGTTATCGTAACCATAGCACGGCCACAGTGTAGTAGAGGTATTACTGTACCTCCTTATACTGTGGTACAGTCGAGGAAAGGTAAAAATCTCTTTTTTTTTAAGTAGTAATAGACGCTAATACGTAATGTTTTCTGAGATAGCGATTTCATAGAACAACGAGCATAATATAAGGACTACACTATATTGCGCGAGATAGATGATAGGCGGCGGGGGATCCCGAGTCGCGGGCGTCGCCGTCGCCGGCCGCTCGTAAATTAGAGCGTCGCGAGCGCACGACGCTCGCCCGCAGCCGTTCGAACGTCGCCACAGAATTAACATAATAAAAAGGGAGAGCATTCGTATGCCGCTCGTAAATAAAGTTTTATAGGCGTCGCTCTAATGCGCCGAAAAATGTCGGCTCCGCCGAGGGTGCCGTGGCCGCTGCGCGACCGGCCTGCCGACGTGTCGACTCGGCGTACGGCGCAAGCAACGCATTCACTCTTAGCCATTATATACGAGTTTTGAATAAACGGATCGGTTGATCAAATGCAATTACATAGGGCTTGTGTGATAGATAGTCCAGATTTCAAGATTTTTGGGGTAATTTTAATCCGATCTAAACGCGTTCTCACGTTACATTTATAATCTTACACAACGCTAATTCAGAACGATACGAGCAGGCGCTTTCACTCACCTAACAACGTCACAGACAAAACAAACGCTACACAATAAATACATACTGACATGCTCTATCTATTGTGACCTTAACTGTTGTTATCGCATTATTAGTTTTCTAGTAATTAGCGATTAAAATCTGACGATATTTTGTAAAGTAAGAAAGTTTGACCGGCTAAGTATTATTGTATTTAACGAGCAAAAGGACGTTTTTATATCAAGAGTTATACTTACCCCAGTCAATGGAGCTTTTCGCGACATCTCATTGAAACGCAAAGAAAAATACATCTTAAAATATTCAACTGTAGCTTTTGACGAAAATTAACTAGGAATAATACAGCAGACGCTATAATACAAGTAATTCTTTATCGTAAAGGTTTAAAATGAATAAATATCCACTATCCAGCTTCTATTGCATTACCTATTTCAAGTTATTTCGCATTACTCATATAACTAAATATGGAAATCATCATAAGTCAATCTGAATTATTAAATATACATATATTGAATAATATAATAGGAAAGAATGGAACGCAGTAGCGTGAGCATAAAAAAGATAGGCGGTCGGCGGCGCGCTGAAGGCCTGCCGCGGCGCTCGGAGCGAACGCCGCCCGGGCGATAAGGAAGAGCTCACTTTGTCCGCGACGCGGGTGTAAATATAAATTGCGCAATAAATGTCAAATGGGCACAATACTCAGCGCGCGCCGGCCCCCTGATTTAAGTAGCCGTCGGTCGGCAGCCGCGCCGTGCGCCTGCATCTTTTATAAGGAAGCCGCCCGCGCTCGGCGAGCGCGTCACGGGCCGCGACACGCGCGACGACACGTTCACACGTCGCCGCCGAGGAATGCCCAAGACATAGCTTCCCGGGCTGAAGCGACACGCTTCTTCAGGCGGCGATTCCTGGAATGTCAGGAGCGCACTCGCCCCGGGACGGAGCCTCGATCGCGTGATGACCGCCGCCCGCCGCCCGCCGCCCGCGCCCGCGCCCGCGCCCGCCGCGCTCGTTACGCCTCGACCCCGGCACAATTAAACGAATGAATATTGGGAAACTAAACGAGGTGGCCGTCTATAAAAGTTTATCGCCCAACAAAAACTTACGGCTATCCTTCCGTTAAGACTTCCGAGGCTTACGGGATGAAAAAGTTTCGTCGGGAACGAAGCGCGAGGCGGCGTCGAAAGGGACTCGATATTTTAAGGAATAAAGAATTCGGAACTACGCGATGACCTTGAGAAAAACGATCGTGACGGACATTTAAAACGTAGAGTGAATAGGTTCCTTTTCGGCGACGAGCAGCTCCAGTATTAATGAATTGTTTATTATCGCAAAGCCGTCGAAATTTACGGAGTCATCCGCCGGGAAACAATGGAAGGAGTCTATCGACAGTAATTAGGAGGCGGCGGGCGGCTGACGCGATTAGGCGGGCGGCCGCGCGCCGCCGGCCCGGTAATTTTTCTGAAGTGACTTGCGAATACGGCCCATCTGTTTGAAAGTGAAATAGGGTATTAACTCCTGCGGCGCCTCTGAATGTTAACCAATAACGAGCTACCGGCCGGCGCGGGCAGGAGCGGGCAGGCGCCGCCTCACCGCCGAGCGTGGCCCGCCGCCGACTCCCGCGCCGCTTGTCGAGACTTTACGGTCGAGAATAAAAATAATGACTACGTGAGATAAAGGTTAAGATTAAACGCGTCTTTTAAATTTGTCATATGTCACGTCATTAAAACGTCACCGTCAATCTGTTAATCGCATTAATCGCCCGCCAGCTCGTTAGGTTCCGCATCAAAGGTGCCAGCGGGATTAGTGAGCCAACACTTTACATTCCTTGAAGTCAATTCGTCTATCCCACCTTTAAAGGGCTGTATTCTTTTAACGGTAAAACGTAACCTTACCGATAATATATAGTTGTTTTATTTTCGGTCTGTTGCATAAGAGACCATGTGTGTGTTCTATGTCCGCACGTAAGAAGTTACACTTTATTGGTACAACAAAACAAAAATAACTCCAAAAATTTCATCCCGCGTACCAGTACTCTATGTTTTTAATAACAAGTGTATAGAATTAATTAACTTTGTGTATGTCTATATACAGACTCAATTAAAATACCAAAATTTAGAACAAACTATTTCTTAAATACTAACAATTTACAATGTAAACAAATAAAAATAATGTGTATCTACAATAAAGCTCAAATCTATAAACGTAGTTAAAAAAGTTTATAATATAAATAATGAACCTTTATCACTATCACTAGTATTCACAATAATTATCAATAAATATCATTCACCACTGCATATAATTTAAAAACACTCACGCACATGTATATGTCATTCGCAATGATATAAAGAACGTGTTAGAAATATTTGAATAACTACCTTGATATGAGTATAGTTATCAGTTCTCAGGCGCACGTAAACATAAGTGGTAGATGTTCTGGCTTTCACATTGTTGGTAGCCTTTTCTGCAAAACTTTAGAAACATTTACCAACCAACTACGTGGTATCGATTTATATGTCAGTAGCGTTTACACTTCGTGGTGTCGATGTAGATGTCGGTTAGCGCGCATCGAAAAATTTGATTCTCATAATTATTCCTCAACGCACAAAAAGAACTAAAACTTCAAAAACGGAAATGCACACAAACTCGATGTGCATTAAGTGCAAACTCTAAAGTAAAACAACAAACAATAAAAACCAGCTAATCCCGAGTCAAACTCACTCTTAAAGATCCCACAATAAATGAAAAAAAAGGCAAGAAGAAGTAAAACTTTAAAAACGAAAATACACACAAACTCGGTGTGCATTGAATGCAAACTCTAAAATAAAACAACAAACAATAAAAACCAGCCAATCCCGAGTCAAACTCACTCTAAAGATCCCACAATAAATAAAAAAAAAGGCAAGAAGAAGTAAAACTTTAAAAACGAAAATACACACAAACTCGGTGTGCATTGAATGCAAACTCTAAAATAAAACAACAAACAATAAAAACTAGCCAATCCTGAATCAACTCACTCTAGGGTTCTCGCAATCAATAAAAAAAATATTTTAGTCTCATGTATACACAAAAACCAAAAACTGAAATAAGTATAGAAAAACTGCACATAACAAACATCCAAATACGTATACATTTTACTGGTTACATCGCAACATTTTTTTCTAGCATCACGCATTGAATATGTCGAACTTTGAAGTTGCTTTTTTATTACCTAGCCATGACAATCGTTATATATATCACCTAATAATACTCGTACAACGTCGCAACCCTACGATGCCTTTACGTTGACACAGCTTACACTTTTCGACGTGTATTAAGGGTACGAAATAATTTGCGTAAACACAGGTAAGCTAAGCATTACTCAGTTTGCTTACATCTCACTTTTCACCGTCGTCGCGTATATAATTGAAAACAAACGAAACATTTATAGAAAGCGTATAGGACATCGATTTCGGCTATCTGATTTCGCGCCGTGTAACGTTTTAATATCGACAACGCTATCGTAAATGGTAAACAATGAGCATGTTAAGCATTTATAGCAAAACCAAGGTGAGCCACCGCTTACATTTACAACGCTCGCTACAAGTTATACGACAGACAATATATTCAAGTCGGTCCGTTTCTTATGAAAAAAATATGCATATTTATGAGTCGTACACCCGCTGTTCAAATTAATAGCATCGACGTTGTCGATAACAATTATTACATAATAACAAATAAGCTATCGCACTGTACTTCCATCCCAGCTGCATCGAAAATAGTCACATTACAATATGATTACAGGAGGTGTCCCACATCGTTTTTGAGGAAAATCAATTTTCTAAAAACACACCGCGTGTTTTTGACGGGATAGCGTCGCGTACCGATGTAGATACCCCGTTTCCGTTACGAATATAGTATGCTTAGGCACGGCCCTGGCGGACGTGTGAAATATCAGCACGAGGCCCCCGGTAACACGATAGGGGCGCGCGCGCCGCCGCCGTCGCCGCTCCGTCTGGCCCGACTTCGAGCGCAGCATACGCCGTCACCTCGTCCGTCCACCTCGCGTCTCTCTGATCACACGCTCCAAATGAACCAAAAACGGATTGCTTTCATTATGAACGACAATAGCCGGTGAAATTTTTTATCTACCCGGCTTTAGCCATCGGATAATGTCGTCAATGTCATGTAACCTAAGACCTGACGAAGGTTGTGAAGTATAAATATTGCATATTTTTTAAGAACATTTTTTATTATAGATGAAAATAAGCAATTTTAAATTAAACCAAATTAATTTATTTACAATGGGTTTACTTCAATCTAGATTATAAACGAAAAAGGCCTAAAAATATTATATTCAAACAATATACATACATTATTAAACTAGTGATTTTAAATTACAAATACATTTTATTTATAGCATAGTCGAGGGACAAACGAGTAAAGGAGCTATCACTGTAAATGGTCACCGCCACACATGAGCACTTGTAACCCTAGAGAAGTTATCAGCGTGTTGCCGGTCTCTTGGAGGGATGTGGGTTAATGGAAGGGGGAGAGGGGAATGGGCTGCCGAAACTCTCAATCACTGGACTAAATGCAACAGCCAACTGCTACTTCACGTCCGTATTCTGTGAGAGTGTGCTATTTTTCGTGCTGCAGTCAAGTTGCTCGCAGTATGGCTCTATCGCACCTATATATATATATATATATATATATATATATATATATATATATATATTATACTCAATCAAAGTGTTTGAATAGTACGGAACTATCAAACTAACATATTGTCCATCCATTTTGACAATAATTAATACATTTCTATTTCGTATATCATTAAGGGACATATTTTATTACTTTTGGAACAATTGTTTTTATTATATCACAAGACCCATATAATCAATCTTAATCAAGTTTTCATTGTTGATAATTGAGCTGCACTAAATAATTCATAAGGTATTGACTACATCACAACTATAGAGGACCTTGGTGTAGGCATAAAAGTAATTTAACCTCGTTTAAAACTTATTCTACATACATTCATGAGACTATGAACAAAAGGATAGGTAGGTCGAAATGAACAATTAAGAGCGAAGTTTTGATTGGTGTTGAGACAGATAAAACTTTTTTGTAGAACATTCACAAGCGAACTTTGGGCATACAGTAGTTTCTCTTTTCATTTTAGTGTTGTATTTTTATGCTTCAACACGCGTAAACGCGCATTTGTATTTTTTGTAGAATCAAAATGTACTTACTTGTTTTTCTTGTCTTCATCATCATCATCATCATCATCGCTCAACCTTCAGCCAGTCGCAATGACTGAAAGGGACAAGACCCGATACACCGAAGGGAGCGTAAATATCGGGGGGAGTGTAGGTTCTAGCTTGGATTAGGAGTGACGGGAGTGTAGAGCCAGCCGGTATTCGTGCAACCTTACTTACTTGTTTTTCTTGTCTTCAAAATAAAAATATCAATTTTGTGGCTTATAGCTAATTATACTTACACACGAAGACGTCTTAAAATGAAAGGACAAATCGAATTCACTTTGATAAGAACGATTTTATTTTCGCGGGGGCAGCCCAACCCAGAACTCGATAACTTGAAGTCGTAAAGTAATTAATTATTTTCGTCGTAGTAGTTTCGACGGCGATGAAGCGCGAATATCGTGTAGTACGGCCATGCGCCCGTAACCGAGTCAAGGCGAAAAAAAAAAACGAATCGAAGTCGAAGGCTGTTGAATCGATTTAATATGTGGCACCACAATCGCATTCATCGCCGCGCGGCGCGCGACACCCGCCGCCGGAGGATGCTCGCACGTGGGCCGTAACCCGGGGACGTGACCCGCACCCCGCGCCCCGCCCCCCGCCCCGCACCCGCCCGGTGCCGATTCGTTTCTAATCTGTCAGATCAATCTAGGACGGGAGGTACGTACATCTTGTTCGAGAAACGGTCAGGTTAGCCGGTGGGAATTAAAAAAAAACACGTTTCATACTTTTTTCAATCGGAACCCGATCGAAGTCGGCGAAAGTGACGATCGTCACGCGGTACTCTGTGCGTGTCCCGTTCGCACGATTAATGTCTCGTAAAGTAATTGTAACACGTCTGAAACGGGTCGGGCGGCGAGTTACACCAAACAGACGTAACCCGTACAGATTCGACCGATAACGTGGATGGTCTGTCGAATGGTGCGGTTGAAGTTTACGAGTCGCGTATGTTTTTTTGATACAACACGCCGGTAGCGATCAATAAAATACGTTTTTCCAAACAGAAAGAATATAACAAGGTATATATTATAACATCGGTCTAAGTGAAATGCACTTTTCATATTACATATATAGTAGGTTGATACTGTGTCACTATTATTACTTATAGTATAAATGACAAATAACCATAATGTAAATGAAATTATAAAAATTAGACAAAAAATTGGCGAATTTTTAAGGGGAAAGTCAATTTTGGGCCGAAGTTCCTTAACGCGGCTAGCGGTAGAAGTTGACTGATGGAAACGGAAACAACAAAAAAACTCACGCACCCCCGCGCGACTCGCTCTCTCGCGTTTGAAATTTTTATTTTGTATACAAATTATAATTCACTATTTTTTATCTAATTTTGGTACAATTGAATTTTTTTTCGAAAATGGTAACGTAACTTTTTGGTTTTATTACTTATTTTGCATTAAGTGGTTACATTGAAATAAATTTGGTTTCTGACGATGGTTTGCCGACTGCAATTTAGTTTTTTTTTTTTAAGCTCAGTATTGTGATAACAAAGAGTAGCAAGAACATTGATTATATAAGTCGTGTAGTAGCTGTGATCAACCGAGTGATGTTATCAGCACAAGTCAAATAAACGTCGCGGCACATGTTCAAGATACTATTAAAATTACGATTCTCTGTCGAAATGGGTAAAAATATTTGCATCTATTGTGAACTCCCGAGTCGCCTGCACTCAAATCTAAAAACTATAACGACTTTCTTAGACACATCCCGTGCGACTCTACTAGAAACCTCACTGGAATGCGCAGGCGCCGCGTCTGCTTTGTGCAATCAGTGCCGACGCACCTTTGTTGCCATGTGCGTCAAATTCGTTCCCGTTTGTAATCGTTGCTATTATTGTCGATTATTTTGTTTCCTTTTGTTGTTCACGACAACTATGTCACAGCGCGAGGTATGTAATTAAATCGCACGGTAATTAACTTTCATGCTATTTCTAAATTAGACCTTATTTCAACCATTTTCTAAACTATCGCCAATAAATAATAATCAGCATCATGGGAAAACTAGTTGTGTCAGAGAGATGTTGAACAGATTAATCTTTGTCAGCTTTTATTGTATATATATTCGATGATGATGTACTAATGATACGAATTCTGATGAGGCAACGACGAACATCTCCCGATGAAGAAATTCCATAATTGAACAGAAGCTGCGGTCATGAACATCCAATAATAATAAATTCGTCAGCGATTAACGCCATCGACTTCGTACGTTGTAACACTCAATATGAATATATATAATTTTCATCATGACCTGGGACTTTATCAAGCTTGTCTGCTCACCACGGAGAACTTTTAAAAGTTTTAAACTCTTGAACCAGTTCTGTGCTACCTTTACCGACACCGCATTAGGTCCATAAACGTCAGAAATTTTTTTCGCGGCTTGGGTCGCATTTTTCTCTTTTTTGCAATAAAACTTTACAATGTATCGAATTTCCATATTAAATTCACTTATTTTAGTGGATAGAAAAACAACAGAAAACTGACGGGTTAGCGTTTTTACTTTTTATTGTTCTAGTGTCACCTATTTAATGGTATCAAAACTGGCCAGATACAAACAGCGCAACCAGAGATTTTGATACATTTTTTTGCTTATGAAATAAAAAATAACTTTTTCCCCGACCTTATATGTATTATGTGCAATATTAAATTATCAATCTTTTATTAAAAAAAAAAACCGGACAAGTGCGAATAGGATTCGTGCTCTGAAGATTTCGTACAAATTTAATTATGTATGTAATGTTTCATCTATCACGAATCTCAATGATTTTTGTCTGCCTGTTTTCAATACCATTACTGTTGCAAAATTAGTACTAGAAATTTCGAAACTGGTTTTTTTTTCACAAAAAATTGGATGTTTTGTTAATATCTGTATTTTTGAAAATCTTAAATTTTCATAGTGGTAAGCCAAAAAAATGTTCTTTCATTGGGGTTGAAATAATAGTAACTTTGTAATTACAAAAAAAAAACATTTTCATATGATGTAACTACAAATTAACGATTTTAGGTTTTTTTCTTTACTTGTGCTTTCCAAAGTTCATGATTTTGTCAATGAGAAGCACCTTATAGGTTTTGATTTACTTGTGAGTTGTAAAATAAAAGGCATAAAATGGTCGTTATATTGGTCGTAAATTTTGATTACGTTGACTTAGAATCTTTTTTTTTTACAATTTCAGGGGATCCCAACCTAGTGCTTGATGCTAATTTAAATTTGAAACTTTCCCTCGTTATGGAACAAAAGGGTCTTAATAGCAGACGAACAGACGGACAACGAAGCAATACTTTAATGATTCCTTTTCTAGTTAGAAGTACGGAATCATAAAAATTGAGAAAAAAATTTATTTTATATGGAAAATCAATTTTATATGTATAACTGGATTCTAAAAAGTTATAGTGAGATTAAAGCGACAAAAATCTTGTATCTCTGCATATTAGTACATTTTGAAATCTCTCCCACTCTTTTGAACATCATAAATTGAATTCAACTTTATAATTTTTTTTATAAATACATAATATAATAAGTGATAAGTATAAAACAAATTTATAGTAAATAAGCAACCTTCTAAAACTTAAATTAATTGAAATTTTGTTATGAGGTAAGTATTTCTCTTGAAGCTTACTTCCCATGGGCTTCCCGAGATTGTGCAGATGAATTGACTATTTTCTCACGGGCTGAAACATCAAGGTAGCGAGTGACAGTCCATGCTCGCAATCCCAAGCCCGTGAATGCTGGTGTTCGTCAGGGCTGTGTTGTCGCCTATTCTGCTCATTCTGCATATCAACGATTTACTGAAAATTGGTAACATTCGTTGTTATACAGATGACAGTACTATGCACGCATTATATTAGTGTAGCTGGAGCCACACTGATACTTTTGGGATCATGTCGATACCAACTCGTATCGGAAATAAACGTAAGTTTCAGAGTGGCGTAGAGTTAATCTTGACCAATTCCAGAAAGATACAACAGCGCGTTTACCAGTAAAAACATCGCCTTTATTCCTTCTCTTCTTCGGAAACACTCCTCTTCGTGTCATATCGGGCGTCAGAAACCTTACTGTTACCATATCGCGAAGCGTTCAATTTTGCGATCACCTGAAAGGTAAAGTGGTACTAGATTCTAAAAACTTTAGAGTGTTCAATAGAGCATGGCAGCACTTCAAGCCAAGCAATCGCCTTTTACTTATGAGGCAGAGGTCCGACCGTAACTGGAGTACCACTGTCACCCGTGAGCTGGGGCACTTTAATATTAACATCTGCCTGTTGACTGTATCCAATGACTAGTGTCGCGAATCGTCGGCGATTCTGTATCGGGCCAGCTCGATCTGTTGTCCTTGCGAACAGATGTAGCATCTTTGTGCATACTTTATAGCATACTCTATGAGGAGTAACTCTAAAAAAATATTCAAATTTAATCTTAATCCTGCCGTTAAATGTCACCATCGTTGCGCTCACCTAAAATACCATCATCACTATCTCGAAGGTTGGGGTTCTGCTGCCGTAGCTTCGTGTGCAATTTTCTGTCGAGGACGGTAAAACTTTGGAATGATCAACCATCCACCGGTGTCCTCGTACTACTACCACAAAGGAGTTTTCAAGAAAAGAGCATATTCCTTTCTAAAAGTCGAGCAATGTGATTCTCTTGGCGTTACGGGATTCCATGGGTGATTCCGTTCCATCTACACTTTTGTGATTCGTATGTTCACTTGTACATTAAAAGTTCCATTAAAAAATTCTCAATCATTTATTTGAATTATTGTTATTTAGAGCAATTCGTGTATTTATTGTCAATTGAAGATATTGGAAATTTTTAGAAAAACTTTAAGCAATTATGTAAATTTTAATTTTTCTTTGTCATAAATAATTAAAATATAAATACTTTTTGAGAATGCCCTATATATTTTTTTACGAACGTTTATATTTCGTAAAATATTTAACAATATTTTTACGAATAACAACAAGACAAGCTAATAATTAAAACGATTCGTTTTTCGCCAACAATAAATGTTGATGCCAGCTTGGAATCTGGTGTTTGATTTTTATGGCTATTCCAATGGTTCGTGCATGATTAAAGTATTTCTATGCAACAATACCATACATTTAGAGATCGCGAATAAACTATTGTCACCCTACCGGCCGACGATAACGATGGCCGACAATAAGAATCGACGACAGTCGAAGCTTTCCGTGCGACGTCCTCGACGGTAGACAAAGGCGAGTCGGCGTCGTTCACGCCTCGCAAAGTGGAAAGCGTCAGCATGTGAGCCGGGTCGGCTGCAGCTGACGGCGCGCCGCGCGGGCCGCCGCGGACGGGCGACGTCCGAGATACTCGTTTGCGAAATACTCGCACGTATGGCGAAACTTACAATTAGCAATTTAGTTTTTAAAGAGGTTAGATTAGAGTGCAAAATTGCATGACAAAAATTGTGAATGTATAGCCGTTCGGAGGGCGCGAGCCGCGCGTCCCATATCGCATCGGGTGTTGTGATCGCAATCGTCGCGGCCGTCCGCCGCCCGCATGATAAACAGCCGCGATGAATAATGAGCGGGCCGGTGCGCCGGCGCGGCCCGCGGGCGCGCCGCCTCGCCGCACCGTCTGCCATTGTGCTTGGACACTGAAATGGTACGCGTGTTCGCCGACTAGATTGTTCCACTGGGTGGGTTCGTTTTTCGAGGTATATACCACGTGAGAACGGGTCGATCACGACCCCGTATGTAGTTGTGAAACTGAACATAATTAATATTCCTTTGTCTATTCGGTAGATATCGTGCGGGGCTCCGTCCGCCTCGAATTAATTAAGTATGTAATTATACGATACATTTACATTCGTTTTCTTTAATCGGTGCTTGTGTTTGTGCATACCCTAAACAGTACGTGATAAAACTGCAAATTATATTATAAATCAAATCAGATGTTTCGTTTCTATATAACAATTACTTTCGTTTGCGTCAGATCTTTACACGGGTATTACTTAATAACTTACGTTCCAAAACTGAACACAACCTACGGTTTCACAACTCGGTAGTCACTGGTTTTCCGCGACACACCTGGTTTGATTTATATTTTTGTTCTTGTTTCCGGAGTCGGGTTCAGGCTTTTCAACTTTTGTTTCTATTCGATGCTTTATTTTTCTGACTTAAACAATCATAAAGACCTTTGTGACCCATAGCAAGAGTGAACATGCTTTAAATTGCGTTCCTTTTTAACACGCTTTTATAGTTTGGGTTGTATCAAACTATGTATGTATGTACGTATGTATGTATGTATGTATTAATTGTATGTAACGGAATCTTTGAGCTTAATTTTCACCAATTTCAAGAAGTCTGTTTAGTTTGAAACTTTGCGTACGTATCAAGGACCAATGACAATGCAATAATTTGATAACAGTTTCCCATTATCCTTATTAGGACCGCCAGGATTAATATAAATTTGAGTTGTATGTAACTATGTATGTAACGGAATCTTTGAGCTTAATTTTCCCCATTTCAAGAAGTCTGATTAATTTGAAACTTTGCGAACATATCAAGGAGCAATGACAATACAATAATTTGATAAATTTATCCTCTTATCCTGATCAGGATCGCCAGGATTGAATAATTTCGTCACGTATCGTCTGCGTGAGAGCAAGTGGCTTATTACTGTTACTAAATTCTATTACTGTTTTGTAATAGAATTTAGTAACAGTAATAAGCATTATTAATAATTCAACTATTGTTGTATTGTTAAAAATTATAAATTTTTACCAATCAACCGAACTAAAAAGTGAAAAATAAATATAGTTTAAAAAAAAAACTAAAAAACACGCTTTTAAAGCGCATTAAACTAAAAAGTGAAAAATAATCCTTAATATGTACTCAAAAAAATAATGAACAATGACGAAAAATAATAGTATTATTGTGGAAGCGTGGAGCGCTTTGTGCCACATTTTTCGTGTGTAGAGCAACCTACGCGTTTTCCACATTAATATTAGTATTTTTCGTCATTGTTCATTATTTTTTTGAGTTCATATTAAGGATTATTTTTCACTTTTTAGTTTAATGTGCTTTAAAAGCGTGTTTTTTAGTTTTTTTTTTAAACTATATTTTTACAAACAAAAAAGACAATCCTGGGGACGCTCACCACCGAATCTGGAAAACCTATTATATTTTATTATGCAATACAATCATTATCACCATTATTTTAATGATTAATTTAAATTTCATAATGCGAATTTTGCAACCGTGACGAATCCTGACCGTAGGAATTACGTAACAATTTACCGGTACCTAGACCAGATCCTTCGATCAGATCTCTTGATAATTTTAATACTCTTGGCACGCGGGTGGATACACCTGTCTGACTTTTGATAATGTGCTGTATTGGCACGAAACATACATAGAAATTATATAATTACTGTATTGACTTCTTATACGAATAAAAAAGAGTTAACAACTCCTTGGGTGTTCAATATCTGTTAATCCACTAACGTCTAGTTTTAGAATTTTCATCTGTCTGTATGAAATCAAATAAAAACCATGGAACAGTTTTTATCTGGTTCTCAAAATTTAGTAGCTGGGATCCGACTAAAAATCTAAGCCACAGAGTTCATCGAAGTGAATTATTTGGAGGAAGTCCGGCAAAAACTAGTAGTACAATAAATAAATGAACAAAGCAACATATTTTCTCTCTCAAATATTACTATAAAACTTAGGATAGGTATTTTTAAGCATTCGTTACAGCAACGTATCCGATTGAAATTATCAAAAAATCAACTACACCCACATATCGTATTACTCCCACTCAGCGACTTGAATATCCATAGCTTTTTATCACGTTAAAGAATTGTAAAAGAAATAAAACACACTTTTTGTACGATACGTATATAGAAATACACGTACAATGGAAATGATTCAGATATTTTTACCGCTTCAGCAGCTCAGCGCGAGGCTGTGCGACTCCAAACAGAATTCTCATTTCGTACACTCGAACGAATAATTTTTTTTTAGCTTCTTATTCCTTTGAAGACAATAAATACAAGTTTATAAGAATATTTAATTTACGTGATTCATTATTTCAATGAAATTGTAAGCATTATTTGTTCATTGGGAAATAAAAATATATATTATAAGATATCGCTACCCTGTGTCATATTTTTTCAATGTGCCTATTCGAATTACAATCGTAGTGTTTCGACGCACAGCTTCCCATGGGCATTGGTAAAAATTTCAGTCTTTTGTACAGTAAATTTTCCATAAAATAGTATAATACAAGACTTTAAAACATACAAATTTCACTAACCTCTCACTTTCATTGCGTCGTGAAAATATTATGTATCACACGTGATATTCTTTAAGGAGAATGTAAGTAAGAATAAATTACATTTTTATGTACAAAAAATTCAGCGTATCTCTTCTCTACAATAACATCAAAGATTACAAGAACACGGTGCGTTGACCCGCCGGCGGTCGGAGCGGCGGCCCGCGGGCGCTAAACCTTATCTAGCTTATGACGACGGAATTGTATAAATTCATTGTTTGAACGTAGAGTTAGGGTGAACACTATTCACTGGGACGGACGAGACGAGCCGATCGCGGCACGCCGTCGACAAATGCGCTTCGCGTAGTTGATAATATAACAATTAATTAGTCCACACAACTACTAGGGTTGTCGAAGACATCGTACCCCCCCCTCACATCATGGCGAACTTCCCAAAAATTCTAAATAAATTATTAACTTCCTTCTTAAACCGTCCGAACAACGAAACCAAAAATAGGTAAATTGTAATCAATTAACTTCTTTTCTTATTTTAATATTGACTATATACATATATTAGGCTAATACGAAAAATTAACTATTTTTTTAAATCCCTCTGAAATAAATTCAGGAGGTGAGGAAAAATTACTGTAAGAACCGAAACTTTTGAAATTAATATTAAGGTAACGCGTATTAAGAATTTATATTATTTTATATTAAATAAGTAACAGGATAATTATTTTCTTCATTTTCAAAATTTGTAACTGTAAAACCAATGCACGGAATTGAATGACCAAAATACGTTCTTGTAGGGGAATGAATACTCTAAAAAAAAACATCCCTTATCATTTTTCGATAAACCTAGTTGTGCAGAAGTTATTAAATCTAAAAATAAATTTATGTTACAATTACACTTTTTCCCCAATTTTACGTAAAATGATTAAAGTTATTATCAAATACATAATATCAATATATATTTTATCTTATTATTAGAAATATACTAAATATTATCCCCGCACTCCCCAGTCTTCGCGACCGCGGCTGCATATAACTAGCGTAAGACGTATGTATCTGTTATCGATATATAGACACATTTAATTCATACATTCATTAATAATTACATTATTGTTATTTATAACTAGTTCATATTAGGTGTTAAATCGCTTTCATGTACCAACAGCCGATGCGGAAGTTGCACGCCAGCGACGCGTAGCGGACACGGCGCGAAAGACAAGAATTTAAAATGAAAAATTGCACCGATTGACTCTGTTTCAAAGACTGAATTATGGCGCATTTTACAAGTTGTTCGAAAAACTACATATTTAAAATGACATTTAAAATTTCGGAGCGTGTAAAAACTGGTGGCAAAGTGATCATTGGTGTTTTGAAATATTTGCACGATTTTTTGGATTTTTTGGGCTCGGTAGCTAAAGGGAAAAAAACCCAAATTTTAGTTTCTTCATAGCCATCCGAATGTTCGTCCGTCCGTTTGTACGTCATAGTGTTAAAACTCCGCCATTTTTTCAGTGATTTTAAAAAGGTTTTACCAATAACTTTTGGTTGGAGGTGGCTTCTCACCTTGAGTATCGAATCATTTTTTTTTCACGGACTCCATCGTTTGGAATGTATTTAGATGAGTCTTTGATTATCATTTTTTTAAAATTCATAAGTAACTTCTATTTGACAATATACATTTTATGGTTTAATAGTTGTCGTTAACTTTGTGCCCCTTCCTCTAACTTATGAAATATTTTCTTTAAAAATCTACAGAAAATATATACGAAAATTATTTTGAACAATATTTGCTTAGTTTATTGGATGTCCCCAATTTTCAATAAGAACATAATCAGCGGTCCACTTTGAGCGAGCATTCACGTGGAAATCGTCGTCACTATTTTGTCCTCATGTCTAAAACAAGATATTTAATATCATTTTGATGTTAACTTCGTGCACATTTGGCTTCGTTGGTACGGAGCCGTGGAACCGGAATCTGCACTCTGACTCTCGCCTTGGCCGTTCTTTTTTTTTTTAATATACTACGCTATATTTATAAATCATTGTGCGATAAATTTTATTGGAAAAAGTTCACGTAGTACAGCAGTTTCGTTTACTTTTCAGGCTGAGAATCGGCGTCATAAAATTGATTGCAGCTTTTTGATACGAGCCATATACGAATATGTACTCTTCGAAGCGGACGAATGAAAACAATTTTCGGAATCTGGGGTCAATAGATATCTTTTACAGAGCGCGAGAACGGCCAGACGGTGCCAATCGCATTTCTTCATCGTTACAATTCATCAGAAGCAGATCGCGGTGCAGCGAGAAGGGCGCCGGCCGATAACTCCGACAACGGCCGGCGGCCGCTTATCGGCGCCCGATCCGCGGCGGCCGCGTCCGCGTTTCTTCCGTGCGACCGGCCCGCGCCATTGTTGGCGGGCGGGCGGCGGGCGGCCGACCGGCGCGATTCGTCGATAACACCCGACCGGCCGCCGTCGTCAGATATCGAAGCGAGCGCCACCCCCGCCCGAACGGAATAAACGAGCCGGCCGAGCGTTGCGACTTCACGGAAGGACGGCATAAATTGTAAAGAAAGCGCCGTTGTAAAAAGGAAAGGGGACACGAATCGTCAAATGGCGCGGACGAGATACATTTTAGATATGCAAAGGGAATCCGTACCGTCGGCGCGCGGCCAAGTCGCCGTGCGCACGGGCGTCGTCGGGACCGCACACGACACCGGCTGCTTATTGCAGTTGTGCTTACGGCACGACCCCTGCAGAGGAAAACATGTAGCGCATGTGTGCCGTAATCAATTATTAAAAAAAAAATTACTAGCTATAGGTTTAATAATTCTAAAAATCTATTACCATCCGACAGATTATAATTTTCCAGTTCTCACATCCGATGTATAAATTGACGTATCAGTTATTTTAGTATTGATAACGGTTTTTTGATTTGTAGGGTACTTGTTTTCAATAAAAATGCGACAGAAGCCTGCGTCCTCAATCATTAAGGTTAAAGAATGAAATCGTTATGAAAATATGTTATTCTAAGGGACACATTATAAAACAAAAAAAATATGTAAAAATGTTAATAACTTAATTAAAAAAAAAATGATCAACCAATTGTTTTTGAAACTTTTTGCATAGAGTATTTCTCAAAAACGAAAAAAGTGCACTTTGACAGAAAGTGCTCTTGAATATTAAATTGTCTATCATATAAGCCTATTATAAAAATCGGTGGAATGGTATTTTTATGATACTTTATAAAAGTACTTTTTACAAAAAAAACAGTACAAATAAACTTGGGTACGATTTCACAAAAAAGTTATGATATGTACAAGAGAAGTTTATAATATAGATCATTTTGAATTTAAAATTAATCACAAGTTGTTATTTTAAGAAATTATCATCACTGGTATGACGTTACATCAATTCTTACTTCAGAGTGATACGGCTTATGGTAGTTACCATACTTACTGCCAAATACTATTGTGATAATGATAATATTATTAAGAGTGAAAATTATTTTTACGATCGCCTCAGTAAAGGTCCAATTTTCAGGGAAAGCACTCTGGTGTCGTGAGCTCCAAGTCAGTGACTGATCGAAGTGAATATAGATGCGTATAAACAAGGACTACATGACGGAGAAAATTTTTTTAAAAAGGTTTAATAATTTTTTGAGAAAATAGCATAAAGCAACTAATAATGGTATTTTTAGGGAATTTAAAAGGGCACTTTTAGTATTTCCTTTTTTAGCCTTCTAATTTTTATATCAAGATTGTCGCAATATTTGGAGTGCCTTTTTCATTAAAAAAAAATTAGAATTGATTTTTTTTTTAAGTCGGCTTTTTCACGATTTATGACTTGCGTGAATGTGAGCGGCACGAGTGCTGATGAGTAATGATATCAGTTTATTATTACCAGAAACTTTACTTTTTATATACCAACAGATTTTATTTGAGAATCAAAAGCTACTTTTTATTTTAAAAATGTGAACAATTTATGGTTTATTTTATTCTTTTCATTTTATTCTTTTTGTAATTGAGTCCATTTACAATATACTCGAAGGTCATGTAGAGCACGAAATCTATGAATTTCTATCAATGGATAAGCACAAACATAAATTAACCTTTCACTGACTAAACCATTTTCTACCATACAAACGGAAATCGGTCTCGACACGCATAAAATAAACAACCCTCGATCTCCACAGCGGCCTCGGCCCGCGACGCGTGCAAAGCTTCGGGAGAGCAAACGAGTGCAGGAGGCGCGCGGCCCGAGGACGAGGAGTGATTCGATATCGTTTGTGGCGTAATGAAGACGGGGAGCGCGCGCGCCGCACTTAGCATATTCATCACGGCGACATGACGGGCGGCAGCCGCGGCGGCCGAGGGAGCAGGCGCCCAGAGAAGTCGGCCTAGCGTTATCCTATAAGAGATTTAGAATTGCACTACCGGCAGGACCGTCCGTCTACTGGACTTGTGATAAATCGAACATCGGCCGATTCGTGGCTCGTGTACGGTGAGAGATTACCTAAAATTTTACAATTACATCGATAAGCAGCAGGGGACTCAAAAAACTTCGATGATCTTAAACGTGTTACAACGTGATAATTCTGGAAATATCTATCAATATTTTTTTTTCTAAACTAAATACATTCGTAAAGGTATATTATTTCCGCACTAATTTGCTTGCTCACCCACTACCATGAGCCTTACATTTGAGCCTATATTTATTGCTTATTCTTTTCTTTGTGCTACATTTTTTTAACAATAGCATTTATGTCCTTAAATAATGCTGAAAAATAACGAATTATATGTCTAGAAGACGACGTGCTTAGTACCACATTTTCTTCTCATAAAAGCGTGTAAAACATATCTATCATATTTTTCTTGTAAAAGAAACCTTATAGTTTCGGATACAATAGCCATGTAAAAAAATGTTTATAAAATAGGTCGTTGAAATATGTACTTTACTTTTACAAAAATTAACGAAAAATCTTTAAGGACATTATTCTAAATAAAATTTTAAATAATCATTTCACAGTCTAAAAGTCACATGTCAACAACGCGGTAGAGGTAAAAACGTTTTTATGTCGATAGACTGTACAAATGAGAACATGTCGATTCGTAATATGTTCATGTCGCACGTGTTTTACAATTATCGAATAACACATATTAAATAAAATCGAATGGACTGATAATATATCCGAGCCCTAATACAATATGCCTCATTAAATCGACACCATTAATTCTCGTCGGTCCTTCTTCAACAGGAGCGCGCAGTTAGAAAACGTCGCTCACGATTAACATACAATCTGTTGGCTTCCACGCTTCGCGCTCGAGGCGCTGGGAGTCCGCAGCGCCCCCTCGCGGCCCGCGCCCAAACGCCTCCTCGCGGGTGGAGGAAAAAAAAAATAACGCTTATTCGCTAGAGTTTCCCTTCCAGGCGGTGTATCTATTTCCTTTTTTGTACGTTCGCTCGCGAGAGTGAGTACATGCGCGTTGTATACGCTAATAGAATTAATGTTTTGTAAATACAACGTCCGAAGGGAAGATACTAAATATAATTTGTACGCGCGCAAAGAAATGTTTACTTTTTGACGTAGCGCCGTAGCCGCGTCCGACGCGCCGATGTAATTAATGGCCAAACTTTTCTTTGCGTCTCGAATAAATCATAAATGCCTAATGAGCCGCTTTTGTGTATATGCGTATGGTTACGGCCTTTTTCGGTAGCAGAGAATTTAAGTGGAAAGTTTCGACACACTTATTCGACGTATATTCGGTGTGCGAGGACGTTCGGGCCGTTAAAATCGTTTTTGATTATCGAGATAGACCTTTGAAGTCATCTAATGGGATTTGAAATATTCAAAATCATAAACTTATAGTCAAAGTTTTTCAAGTTAAGTCAAAACAAATCAGTTTCTCTATAGCTAGGAGATCACGTATATAGCTGGCGGTTCCAACTTCGTCACCGTGTCGATTGTTACCAGTCCCTAAATGCACGCTGGACTTCACGTACAGGACCCTGATTTGCAATACACATTGTAAGACCGTATGGTTCTGTAGCGGAATGATAAAAACCTAACAAAACTGTTATATAGCATGTTATATATGTATACTTACTGTCCCGCCCGCTTCGCTGGGTAATTTTTATTTATAAATAAAATGGCGAAGGATTTACGGAATTCGAAAAAGGAGTAGCCTAGAACCATCTAAAAATCATCCCGCATCGAATGGTCCCAGTCCCATGTTTATACGTTTAGTAGTTTTTACGTGATTGGCGAACAAAGACAACCTATTTTCATTATATGTGTATAGATGTAGATATATACATATATGTAATGTCCATAGCTGGACAAACTTATCGTGCTGTCCGGTTTTTTGTCTCTCTCATTGACAGATTTTAAAATAGAAAAGGTCACATTATGTCGATTAAAAGCGTTTTAGTTTACTTCGTTCGGGTGTATTAATTAATTACAAAACAAACAGTTAGTTCAAGTACCCAAATAAAATTAAACGGTAACTGTTATTGTATTATAAATAAAAGCTATTGACATTCAAGAAAGTTGTATTCCCCCAAAGGCGTAGTTGCCTGAAATAACTAATCAATTCCTCAACGGCCAATTTAAACCTTTATGAATTCTCATTTCAATTTCTTCTTCATCTCAATTAATGAAACAAGTGTAGGTCCCGTCAGACAAATTTCTGGAATATATAATACATTCTAAAAGAAAAATAAAGCTGTCAAGTGCGAACTTGACTCAATACTAAGGGTTCCATTTAAGTGTAAAAAAAAAACGATACGTTATGAAACCAATATAGGAACACATGAAGACGTTCGTAGACGCAACATCGCCGCCTACAGCGTCGTAAGATTGTCGTATTCTCTGACAAGTATACTGAGAGAGCGTAATAACGAAACTTAAAATATTAACTCGGCCCGTTCGCGCGGCGAACACCGGGCATGCGAGTTCACGTATAAAGGGAAAATATATTACATATTAACGTCACGTCCGTCCCGCCGTCGACGCGATTCGATCGAGTGATATATCGACAGCGTGTGAGACAGAAATATTTATAAACCGCGGCGGGCGGGCGCGCGCGCGCGGGCGGCGCCGCCGGCGGTCGAGCGCGCGCCGCCGACGCCGCCGCCTCCGATTTTCATTTCGCGACTTTCCCAGTTCTCGCCGAACGATAAAGGCGTAATACGGACGGCGATCGATGTACATGAATGATATTATGCTATCGTAAGTTTTTCTATTCGATACTCGATTCCATTTGCTTATTGCGATTTTATGCGAAGTGTCTATAGTAAGTATAGAAATATCTAATTATTTGCAGGAATTTTTTAATATAAATGGTAAGCACGACGTTAAAATTTCTGCGTGTATCATACAATGTATATTGTATTTCTCAAAATACAACTGTGGGCTTGTTTGTCGCAATGTAAACTCTCCATATTTATTTTTGTATTTGACATTAACTTGCGTTTCGAATGGTTTTCGAAGGTTTGTGTATCATACATATATTTACATACATTTCTTATTTTACAACTTATCTGTATAGGAAGTACTTGGTGCGCCCACGTAGGCCCGGCAGGCGGTCACGATACCTACGTACACTTAGTCGATTGATATTTTTATACCAAGTTTCATAACGTATCAAGACACTTCGTTACACATGTCCGACGAGCGGAGGTGGCAGAATTGTCGATGCGTTGCCTACGAATCAGATATTATCGGATTACAAACTTAATCACCTAAAAATTGACCAATGAGTTTATAACTCAGTGAAATCAACCCACTCGCTTCGTGCGCTTAAGTAAGCATCTCAATTTGAAAAAAAAAAGAATTTGTGATTGTATGCGTCAACAATATAAACCTGATATCGTCTCTCTGTTATTAAAACGATTATGATTAAATTTAGTATGGAAGTAGCTTGAAACTTATACGAGGCTATAGGTTACTTCATATTTTTTGAAGTAAAACTTCTCTAGCCGCGATTCGAGATTAATTCAGATCTTTTTCAAACGGAAGTAACAGTTTTCAGACGAAAGTGACATTCTCTTCATAATCAACATAATATATATACTTGCATGTATGTACTGGTAACAGTTCGGATATATAACTGCTATATAGTTAGACCTTATAACTCTACATTTTGTTGCGACTTAATCTTTGTGATTACAGTGCTTATTTAACTAACAATTATTATGCGAAAATTTTATAAAAAAAAAAACAAGTGTAATATAAAAATACTTTTGATAAATTATAAAATACGTGTTGTTAAAAATTCATATAACTGGATTCGAGGAAAATTTTACCTCTTCATTGGTAAATAAACGCAAAAATCAGGAAAGTAATCATGACCTTGCGGCTTTCAAAAATGAAGTATTTAAGTACCAAAATTAAAAAGCTAATCAATAAAATTTATAATTGCATTATTAAAATCAATGTTATACAATAATAAATAAAATATTTTTTCCAAATTTCTTACTATAGGTAGACAAAACACTTAATCGATGCATCCAATAACCGCACAGATTTTTCAACTATACGTAAAGTGCTTCGTCGTTAACTAGAATATCTAACCATCATTGAATTTTAAGTACAATTGATATTTATAAAATTTATTTAATAAAGCCCAAGAGCCCTCCAAGGAAAAGGTCAAAATGCATTATCAAAAAATATATATATATATATATATATATATATATATATATATATAAAACTACATATTTATTTTATGATTAACTTTTTGGTGATATTTATGAAAAAAGTCAAAGAAGTTTTACTTCAACCGCGCGTAAAGGTTACGCGCACACGATTATTTTATGTCTTTTGTATTTATATCTTCTTATAATTCAACAATGGTTAGGACGATTGTAATGAAATTTGATATAGTGATAAATAACTAACTAATCTCTGTCTGTTCAACCAAATCTGATGAAGTTTAATATACGGATAAAACTCATTATCACATTAAATATAGGCTATTGCTTATTTTCTGTCACTTTTTCTATATATCTTCTTATAACTATCTTGTAAAATATACGATTTTAATGTAATTTGGTATGCTAATAAAACATACCGGCGCGTCAAAATATAAGCTAATGCCTGTGTGTATGTGTGTGTGTTTTATTGTCTTTTTATAATTCGAAAATGACAACCGATTTCGATTAAATAAATTTTAAACTTGATAAAACTCATAATCACAAAAATAATTTATATACTTATTATAAAACTGCCTTCCGAACGAGTGGTAAAGTAGTAAAATGTAAATTATTGAGGTATTATGACGTATTTCAAGTCTTGTTCATGGCCTATGAAATAAAGATGTATTTGGATTGTAATTTATGTTAATAAACCGTGTGAAAGTTGTAGAAAAATAAAATTTAAAATCATTCTTTTTATGTCGTTAATTATTATACTTATAAGACAAAAAGAGACAAAAAGGCGAGAGATGAAAATAAAGATTGTGACTTTAGAGCGAGAGAATGAGATAGAGTGAACGCGGGGGTGTAAGAAATAGGGAAGTGCAACAGAATCATATTTAAGATTGAATTTTAAGAAAGATCAAAATCTTTGATCAAGATTCTCTATTTACGCGGGCGAATCCGCGAGCAAAAACTAGTCCACAATAATAAGAATTTACACAGTTGCTAAAACTGTACACGCATATATATCTAGTAGATGTGTAATATAGAATGAAGTAAAATAAATGTAACATTTGTTCTACAGTCTCCATATTTAGTAAAAGCAATTCTTAGAAATGAAAATTTTAAATAGTCATAGTAATGTTTTCGGCAGTTTCTTATTCTCGTCATGTTGTCATAAAGAAACAATAAATATAATTCCATAAGCAGGTAATAAATCATAAATAAATGAAAAGATACGTGCAAACACATTTTCACCTGTATTAACGAAGACAGTACACAACGCGCGCGTGCGCACCACAAGCGCAACATGCGTCGATGTACCAGCTTCCGCCTGTAGCTCCGCTCGTGTAAACAAAGACTAATTTCCGATTTTCATTTCCAATCCCGACGCGAACTTCAAATTCCGATCACGGCGTTCCTGACTTCGAGAGTACCCGCTTTGCTCGTCTAAATCAGATTATAAAAAGTTTGCCCATATCCAGCTCTTCGAAGCTGCAGCGTGATTACGCGTATCACTTTCCTCTGAAATTGTGTACCTGACCATTAATTGTGTAACGTGACAGGAAAAACTCGGACAAAAACCAACTAAGGACAAGTCGAGTCGCGTATTGTTTCCATGCCATCAGAAAAGATAGTGTTTTTATACTAAAAAAATATGGATTTTTAGAACGAAGTTCCTTATCGCGCGTTGTGAAAGGGGGCTAGACGGAAAAAATTCTTACGAAAAGTTGTCACGACACTTTTTGCTGCTGTGCTGTGCGGCGTCGCATGTTTCTCTGTCTGTCTCTCTCTTATAGAAAGCAAGCCAGATATTTTCATTTCTATTTCGCATTGAACAGTGTGGTGTCGCGACGATTATTTTTGTTGAGTGTATACAGGTTTTTTGTAAATAATAAATAATAAAAAATAATAATAATAATGAATCCTGACAGTGTTTCTGCACAAGTTCCGGATATTGCTGATGGAGTTAGGTAAGTAGAGATTATATACAGATAATAATAAATGCTTTTGTATTTTTAGCAAGTACGCACTATAACCTCTCTTTATTATTGTGCTAACCAAGTCATACGCATTATAATCTCCACATTTTGTGTGTTTAGCAAGTGTACGCGTCATAATTTTAATAAATTCAAAAACAAATCATATTTTAATATTACAATATCAGAACTAATTAATCGAAAGGAACTTCGTTCCATCCGGGTGTCCCTTGACACCTCTCAAGTTTTTTTTATCAACTAGGGGTCTTAGCGTAAGATCGAACTGGTCAGTTTTTATTATTTGTTGTTTTACTTACTTATTACATTATGTTTGGTAGCAGGCGGCACCCATTAATTTTCTTACGATTTATAATTTGCATATGGGTGCCGCCTGCTATCAAACATAATGTAAATTATATAACTTAGGCTTTCAGCTCATAATTTAGTCTGTTAAACCAAAGTAAGGTTTATTAGGTTTTGGTAGATTGTTTTCTCAATCTTGTTTCGATCATTTTAGTGCGTTGCTTATCTGTTGGTTTTTGCAGTCGGGTTTTTTTTATTATTCATTTTATTTTAGACTTTTTAGTGAGATAATTGGTTAGTACTATCAATAGTACTAACCAATTATCTCACTTTTGTTTGACGCACTATCAATAGTGTGTCAAACAAAACACAAATGAAAATTGTGATTAACGTAAACGGTTAAATTCCTCAAGTGAGTTTTGGTCGCGTGGTTGATATAATAACTTTCTAGGATCTAGCGAACTAGTCGCTAAACCTAAGAGTGATCTGACTCAGCCTAAAGCCACGTACGCCTGACTTTTCGCGAAAAGATTACTGCTTAAATCAACAACCACCCGGTGTAAAGTTGGGCCCTGCAATTTATGGACTGTCACCGCCCAGCTTTGAATTAGGGGAAGCATACGTCGCTCAATCTTTCCTTTACCACACAAAGCATCAAATTCAGTAGTGCACGGCTCGATACGTACACCCATGCTGGGTCGGTTGGTAGCTATACTGGTTATACTAATTTGTCACTAAAAATCAGCCATTTTGTTTTTAAGCCTATCTAAGGATACTTGGATTTTTAAGACGAACCTAACGATATCTTAATAGTCGAAATCCATCCAGCCGTTTGGAAGATACGTGACAATAAAGAAATTTACAAACAATCATACAAGATACGCGCATAAAACAATACCCTTCCTTGGCTGTCGGGTAAAAATAAAAATCATGTGCGTATTTATTACGCAAGTTAGAGTTATATTTCAAGGGTATTAATAAACAAACAATGGTGTTTGATAAATTCAAAAATATTTATGTAATACCAAGAATTTATCTAATAAATATACTTAAAGTTTTATAAATATAAATAACGACAACAGTACAAAACAAACAATTTTCAGAAATTCGTGTTTATAAATACATACACAAATATATCTATGTTTATTACAACTCATCATATGTTTATAACACATGCTTCAAACATTTGAGTGCATAGAACGGCTAATCAAACTAGACATTACACCATGTGCTTTTGGATTGTTATTGTACAATACAGCACGAACAGCACGCGTCACCGCGCACCACTTATAATAATTTCAAACCGTAACAACTACATTCGCGCATCACATGCACAAAATACACTATGACCTGTCTTTTTCTAGAGGGTCAAAATGAGTATTGACTTCAAAAAAAAAAAAAACGCTAAAATAAACACCTTTCTTGTACAGAACTCTCTTTAAATTTGATACTTTTTGTATTATTTTGTCATTTGTTAGCTCACCATAAAGTGAAAATTTCAAGTGACCGCCTATTAACTATTATTGCTCAGAAGATACGGCCTTTGAAATGTGCTACGGAAGGGCGCACGAATGTACGAATGAACCATGGAATAGACATACGGAGTAAGACTGAGCAATAGACACCCCCATTGGCACATTTTGGTTACTGTAACTTAAAAACTTAGTGCTCAAAATTTCTTTGACAAAATTGGGAATCAATTACAACTAACTCATTGTTGTGCATCAAGTACGTCTATTGCTCACTTAAATTCTGCGCGTATATGTAGTGTTCAAAGTTCCTTGTTCATTAAAAAATCTTTGAAGAAAACTTCATATATTTTATATGTGTAAACGAGACCAAAGGTATAATTACTGTATGATATATTCAAAGAGCATAGCATAGTTTCAAAGTGGAATAAAACGAGATTATACTCTACGATATATACGCTGCAACTTGCGTAATCAATAAAAACGTAATTATTTAAATAGAAAATTCTATCTCTACGTAAATTAATTTACTCCAATATTCATACGCATACGGATTCCAAGAGTCAAAGTCGGCGTAAGTGTCTGTCCTCTGTATAAATTTTAAATGTACATATCAAGATCTGACATTGTGCCGTAATGGGCCGAGCGGCGTAATGGATTTGAGTAACGTCGCGTCCCAGCTATTTCCCGACACGGCGCCTTTTTTTCCACGAACCGTAACTCTATTAAGTGATTTGTCTGTTAGCATGTCACCAACTATGGGTTATATGCAAACGACACCTTATGTAAAAATATGTTTTTCACGCCCGTACAAACTTTAGGTCCAGTCTTAGCGGGTCTAAATGTAAATCCGCCAATGATTGAGTATTTGAAAATTATCTATTCAAACCTCAAATGACTCAAGGGCGCACTAAAAGTATAGTGTCCGAAATTTAATATAAAGTATCATCATTACAATGGACGTTATTCAAAAGATTATATACATACATATATATATATTAAGATACAATTAAATGGCGAAAACAAAATTGTTCACCGAGAACGATTTCTGACGAATTAAATTAAATTGATGGCTAACCATCAATTACTCGTTTTATTTCAATGTTTCGTGTAAGCTACACCAAAATCGAGTAAAAACGGTTGATCCAACAAAGTTAAAAACAAAGTAACCCTTTAATATTTGTCATGTTGATTTGTAGAAACGATAAAGGGCTTAATATCAAGTTTATTGGCAGTAACGGACATTTTTTTAAGAAAAAAACTGCCTCAGTTGTAATTCCTATACCTAACAGTTTTTAAATATGGCATTATTTATTTTAGAATTCGTTTATTTCATACGAAAGTTAAACTGATTGTAAATAAGGTTCTTATATGTTATATGAGAGCCAAAGTAACAATTTATATCTGTAATAGCTAAATTTAAGGCTACGCTTTCCCTAATTTTAGAGAGAGTTCGAAGCTAAAAACTTAAGTACATTGAGTATTTTAACATGTAACTTATAAACGACAAGTTCTCAAGACTTCATTTTCGTGATATTATAATTAAAATAGTTTCCAAAGTTTTCGTTAGCCGTTTAATTCTGCCGCTTATTACCAAGTTCATGATACTTCATTTTTACCATTTTCGCTTGTTAACTTTCAACCAAGTACGGTTACAATTTTTTAGCGAACTTACTCGATTAAATTATGATTAATTGAGATTCATCCTGCTATTCTAAACAGAGTTTACGAAATTCCTTACTTTTTGCGCCTTTCGCTAATTACCTTGTAATCGAGTACAATATTAATTTTTAACCAGCTGACACGGTAAAATTCACCGTTTCAAACGAGAGCTCAGATATAATTAAAAGAGTTGTTCGGAGGTTGTTACTATAAAACGCCACGTACCGCGTAGCTCGCTCATTTGACCTCGGGGCTCTGTTTGACGCCGCCGTTTTAATTAAAAATATGAAATATCACAAACACGCCCGCCGGATCGAGGTGGCGTGACACAGGTACGTGTTGCCCGTAAGGAGCTCTGGGCCGATGTCTGATCGGCGTACGAAAATCGTCAGACGCGATGCCCTAGGCGATGCTCACGTCCTCAACTCGAGCATGTACTTCATTACTTATGGTCGCTGTATAGCAGTTGCATCTCGCATGCCGAATTATTGTACTTTATTAATAATACATATACCCTATGACATTTTTTCAATTTGCTGTTACCTGAATTTTTCAAAACATTCTCTTCGGCACCGCGACAACCGCGGCTAGTATTTCTTCTAAAAATGTACCCAATCCAGGTACATTTGCTTATCAAATAAAACATGAAACAATATATATTTTTTTATTATATATGGTGTTATTTCGCGGAAATTCATTATTAATTGGCGTTTAAGACAAACAGAAAATTAACGCTTGCTTAGATTTTCGATATCTGTCAATCCTCTGGAAGCAATATTCAATGCGTTGGATGAGGATTCGTAGTCAAAGAACAGATTCGAGGGTCCCCACTCACCGGCGCACGCTACATGTCGCAAGCATCTATGAAACACATGCTACTTTTTTTCAATATTAGATATGTATACATTTAGGTTTGCCTTATTTTAACTGGTTTTATAATATGAATGACGTGTTATTTGAGTTTTTTCAATGTGTTCTGAATAAATAATGTAATCTTACACAATATATATATTAAGAGCAGGTAATTAACTGACCTATAAAATGACATTTATTTGATCAGTGAAAAAGATAATTTGTCAGTAATTCAGTTGTTTGTTTTGGTTCTTTTATGAATCAAATAATTTCACTACTGATAAAAATAATTTGTATTAATAACTTCTTTAATCATTAAACTGGTATTAAACCAACTTAATTGATAAATAGCGCCCCATTCGCTGGGGCGACATTGAACCATTAAACTGGTTCAATAATGGATTTAGTAATTAAACTAGGTACTAAACTGACTTAATTGATTAATATCACCCCACTAGCTGGGGTGCTATTAATCAATTAAATCAGGTATTTTTTAGCAGAATTAATTTACTGAAAACAGTGTGGTTGGAATACTATTAAACAATTAAAATCAGTTATTTTTAAAATAGTTGATCTATCGCCTCAACAGAGAGAATAGAATACTATTAATCAATTAAATCGATTATAATTAAAAAATAAATCTGTTGCCACAACAAAGTAGATCGGACACTGAATCAATTAAGTCGATTATTTTTAACCAATTAGACTCGCTCTCATCACAACATGGATGGAATAGTTTTATCTCTATCGAAAAGGTTTTTTTTAGCAGAATAGCTCGGTCATTTGCAATTCAGTTCCTTATAGGTAGAGAAATCTTAACCAAGTAAATCAGGTACTACGAAGTCTTTTAGTTTTAGCAGAGATTTCATTAGACAAGTAACTCCATTATTTTTTAACAATTATGTTTTACTCAATGAAGTAGGTTAATATTAGCAACGTATACTGTAAACTCTATGAAGTTTTGGTTATTTTATCTACTTTTCTGTTAACATTTTTCTCTGTGCGATCGTAATTTCCAAATGAAGTTAAAATAGAACTCGAAAATATATTCATATTTGGTTTGTTTATTTGATTGTATTCTTAAATATTCGTATAAAATCGTTAACGGAAAATATTACAGCTTATATCAAAATAGATGAAAATCGAAAAAATGAAACACTAATGCGTACATTACTGTTTCGACTTCGATATACTGTTCACTTCAAGGAGTTTCAAGTGTAGACTTGTCAAATGCATTAGGGCTCGCCTCCGGTGAGCCGATAGGGGTCATGGTGTCGAGTAATTAAAAGGCGGGGACGCGCCGGCGCGGGCGGCGGGCCGACACTCGGAGAATCAGTCGAGAAATGATTAACATTTCGGATCGATACATTTTTGCGAGTGAGACGAGCGAGCCAGGGGCCTACGCATTCCTCTAACTTCTTCGTCAAAGCGCACTTTACGCCCACCGAGAAATACACGCGCTATAGCATTTTTTGTACGCATTGGAAATTGTTGATTAAGTTTATAAATGACATTAAGTATTTCGCAATACGTTTTGACGATAACGTCTTAAATTAGGTTGCGGCTGGGAGTCACTTATGAAAAGTGTAACGCTCGGTAACGTAACGATGAGTCACCGAACGAGAGAGAGGCCCGCCGAATGCCCGCCCTCTCCCACTCAACTATGATCGGTCTGCCGCGCGCAGCACTAGAGAATTAGTGCATAGCTTGCAAATGTATTGCAAGTTATTGTATGTATATTTGTATATAAATACGTATGTATGTGTAAAGGTAAAAATAAAATTTTGTTAATATGAAATTCAGTGCGAGATTCTTTGTATAAATTAATGTTTTAAATATAATTCTTTGTATAAATAAATGTTTTAAATTGTTACTATTATTTCATCCTTCTTCCTACTATACGAATGAATATTCACATTAAAATGATTTTACCATTCAAAGTCGTTGTCACGTAAAACTTTCGCCCGTATACCGACTTTACAGGCAACCAAATTTTTTATATAAATATTATTGCTTTTAAGAGTACTAAAAACCCGCGTCACTATGTGACCGTTGATAATTAAAATGAAAATTATAGAAAATTTAGATTAATTTGTATAATTAACTATTTTTTTTTATTATTTCTTAATGATATTATTTCTATACATTTTTATTTACTTAATTCAATAACAACAATTGATGGCCTGCATCAACGTTCTAATTTAAAATGAAATAAAGAAAAATAATAAATGGCCTTGGCGCTAAATAGAACGATTCCGAAAACTTAACACAATGTATTAATTATCGCCGAAAAACATGAAACCATTAAAAGCCACAAATTCAGGTCAAGAACTTTCCAAAGATACAAACCAAGTTTAACTATATAAATCACATATTATATCCATATAGGTAGGCTTGAAACAAATTTTCAATATTCTCTTGATTTATATAATAATACGGTTAAGATTTTACATACTATGATGAAAATTTATAATATATATTATGAAGAATGAGTTTTATATAAGAAACATTATAGAGTCATTTGGATTATCATTGAAATCATATCAAAAGTTCTTCAAATCTATCAAATCGTTCACATCAACGGCTCCAACCGAAAATCATTACATTCCCGAAGTTATTACGTACGTACGGAATGATCCGACGTAAAGGCGACTCTCCGCGCCATCACGAGTAACAAAAGACATTCGGCCGGAGGTAGTAATTTCGTCAACACCGAAATGGACCGATAGAGTTTATCAAAACGTAAACACTAATTTGGGCGACGTCGCAGCCGTGAATTTGGGGTCGTTCGGGAGGCGGGCCCGGGGCGGCGCGGGGCCCGCTATTAACGCGCGCGCCGCCGCGGTTTACGGCTATTATAAACAGCGATCAAAGCGGAAACGGCCGCGACAGCCGGCCCGCGCGCCCCTACAGGTGAAGCCCCGCGCCCCGCGCACCGCCCTTTGATAATTTATACCCTAGCTCCGATTTAAACGCTTCCCGGTAACAGACGGAATGAATCTCCTATCGCCGAAGAAACCTAAAGTGATATTCGTTCTATACCGATGTAGTGACATCTCGGACTTCGGTCCCATCGTATTAGTTAGTGGTGTCGCCCGGTTGGGAAATAAACTTTCATAGGCTACAGCTATCAAATTAGTTCTCCTAGTGTTGTCAGGGAACCGGACCCGATTGTTGATTGAATAAAAAAAATGATAAGCAACTAATTTATTATCATATTCATTTTACCAGTCATACAAATAATTACCTTTATAGTGTGCACCCATAAGCGGTAACGACTAATAATATAGTGTACCATTGGACTGCATTTTTTCTCGCATTTTATGTACGTGGAAACTCAAAAATTTTTGTGACACTACGAAAAAAAATACGTTTCTTTTTTTTTTCTATATTTTTAAAAAACTCCACAATATATATAATTTTATACGTCTAAATCAATTATCACCACACTTTTTTCAGTCCGTCTGTATGCCTTTCTTAAGCGCCTTTTCGAATGAAGCCGGTACACGAACAGGCGTTGTCTGATTAATTTTAAAGTCAAACGGTCAACGGTGACTCTTTGTCGTATTACCGGATTATCTGTTAAATTCTTGATTTGTAGTTCATAAAACAACATCGTAAATGTGCCGAGACGAGCCTGTTTTCAATTTTGCCACCACATTAGTTTCTACCCGAAACTAGTTCTGAGCTTGTGTTAGGTTGTGCGGTATCCAGGTTTCAATTATCCTTTCTAGGCAAAGATGACCATGCAAAATTTCATGCACATTTTTCACGATTGCACATGCACGATTAAATCTGTAAAAGTATATGCTGAATCTCTTCGTATATAATTCGTTTATTCTCCTGCATTAAATTGCACGACTGGTTAAGCGAAAGCATTAAAGAGTGCTTTGTCGAAAATTTTTGCGCAATTTTGTCAGCAACTATTTTTTTCGCTGTATCTCGTTAATACAAGTAAATGGAAAAAATTGCATGCCATTGTACACATAATTTAATGAAGATTAATTCTGTCAGTTGCAAAAAAATATTTAATGCTATACAAATGAAAAAATACATCAAAACAGATCAGAAAACCGAGTCCACCGATCAGTTCTGCAAAACTTAAAAAAAAACCTGTGAAAAAAACTCCATTAATTTAGCCTTCTCTTTACTAGCTTTAGAACTATAGCTAGTAGTTTACTATTGTAAATGGCTGTTTAATTCAATGTCGTTATATCATAAATAATAAAAAATATAATGTAATAACAGACCAAGGGCACTCTTACAAATAGTGGATACCTCTAGTAGTAAGCAAATATATTTCTTCGTTACCATCAGTTTGTAAGAGATTGGGTTGTAATAATTGCAAAAGTTAAATTTTCAAAATTTTTTTTTACTGCCAGTACGTGTTATACAACAGTCATCAAAGGGCGGCCACCTTTTTTTCGTTCTCCAAAGTTACTTTGCTTGACTTTGTTAATATTAGCGGTTTGAAGTCGTTTAAAGAGCTTTCATCTTCGAAAGCCATACGAAAGCCTTTGAAAGCCTTTCAAATCATTCGTCTCGTTTTGCTCGACATTTTAAATCGTCAAAAAAAATATCGTACGAAAATTATCAATTTTAAACCTAAATAAGCTCAAGATTCTAGATAGGCATCGACAGATTTGTTTCTTTGTAGGAACTTTTTTTTATAAAAAATAAGCTTTATAGTCGTATAGATATGAAGGTGAATTACTAAGATTTTACCGCATACAAAATCACAACACGCGTTAAAAATCGAAGGGACTGCGAAAAGAAAAGAAATCGCGAGGAATATGTGAAAATGATTGCAGGAAACACACTGTGCTTCGATGGAGGCGCTTTCGATGTAATTTCGATCAGCAATCCGAGCGGTGAATATTTAATGCAAATTGGCAAGCGGCGTGCGGCGAAGGGCGCGCGGCGGGGCGGCGGGCGGATTTACGTCGTCGGTTCGTTTCATATCCGCTTCCGTGACGAGCGCTCGCGTCGTCTACGAGTCTCCGTGGGCTGCGTGCGCCGCCCGCGCCGGCTACATCGTGCTACGACGTCTCGTCAGGTTTCACGGTGAGGTCGGGAAAGCTACAAAAGCTTAGTATCGAATGCTTGGGAACCCAAAAAGGGGATGTTTGGAAATTTCTATTCTCCCATAATGGTATTGTTTAGTAATCCATTGACGGATTTTTCAGAGGTTTAACTATATTATTCTATATTTATATACACATATATTAGCTTGAGCCCGCGTGGATATACAATGAACTCCTTCATTTTGTATATCGACTAATTACGCTCTCAATCATGAACGCGACCGCGATCGATCAACCCAGCCTCGATTCTGATCCCGATCCTGCTGTCGATGCCGATTTGCCTCACTCTCACTTTCGATTTCACGGTCCCGCTTTAGATCCCGGTCCCACCCTCAAATCTGATTTCTGTATTGCTTCTCGTTCCGATTGCAGTCACGCTATTGATCCTAATTTTAGTCTAACACTAGTTAGTTAGTTATGATTCCGATTTGGAAAAACAACAAAATAAGCGAAAGTCATACGTAAATTTTTTCTCTATACAATCTATACACTTAATAATAACAATATATTTACAATACAAACACACAATAAAAATGAAAATTCCTACCAACTTAATAACACTACTTATCTACTTATTATAGCTACTCTTATGTAAGAATGAAGTAATTATTATGAACACGGGATTTTTAGTAAAAAACCAACGAATGTTATATGTAAAGTTTTATTTATCCACAATAATCTAAATTGCCATATAAATATATTTACAGATATAAGTAGAGAATAGCGTTAATAAATTATTTTATTCTTTTTTTCTTTTGTTTTCTTATTAAGAGGTAAATTATTTATAGTAAAACATTTTTCAATTTTGGAGATAGTAACGTTCATAACGTCATAATCGAGCTGATGTCTTTAAATTTTGAATAACAAAGAGTAAATCCATAACAAAGCTAGGTAAGTCATTAACATAAACTAAAACCCGAAACGAACCGAGTATCGATCCCTATGGCACTCCCATGCAGACCACGGATCCAGACGATCTTATGTCAAGTATGGTGTCAGATGGTCGAGTGCACGGTCCACAATTTCAAAATGATGTAGCTTCCTGATCGGTGTTTCGTGATTTATACAGTCAAACGCAGAGTAGAGATCGCAAAACAGTCCTATCATATTCCACGAATCTTCCCAGGCTTCAAGAATTTTTTCAACAAGCTGAACACCAGCATCGATCTTTAAGCGACTCCGTGTGAAATAGAACTATTATCTGGACATTAAATTATTACTTTAAAAGTGTAGTAGAATTTGATTTATGTTCAAATTTTTAGTTTTCTTTACTAAATTTCGACTGTGAGATATTGACTTATAGTTAGTGGGTTTCGATTTACTACCGTCTTTGAATAGCGGAACAACTTTGCTTTCTTTCATCAGATCAGAAAACAGGCCATCATCCAAACACTTATTATGGACAAACGCAAATGTGCTGCAATACAATCAATAATGGAGTTTACAATTTGAACTGATTGGAGACTTTGGAGGTCAGCAGTCTTTTTCATATAGAACGACTTAAATGCCTAAATGATGTCTTCCAAATTTACAAATTTAAATTCTAAATTAATGCTAATAGACGGAATATTTTCCTTCACTAATGATTGAAGAAGAGCGGAAGATGTATTGAAACATTTGGTGGTCGAAATTGGAATGCTAATAAAAAATGTTTCAAAGACTTTGGCAACTAGATAGCTTCTATCTTTTTTTTTTAAATTTTATTATTTACCTTAATTAAGTTAAAATTCAAGATCGTGACCTTTAATTTTACCAATTTCGTTCTCTGTGATACTTCAAGTTGTTTTCATTAAGTTCATTTTATTATACTGTTAACATAATTTGTTTTAGCCACGATACAAACACGTTTAAAATTTTTTGGGTAGTTTCTAACATACTCGGCAAATCTTTCGCTTTATGTATTTATATTTTTTGTCATTAAATAGGTCATACAATCTCTTTCCACTTTTGTGTGTTCCCACTGTTGCCCAATCACTAAACAATAATGAGGCATTTACCTTAATGATTCTACCTTGAAAAATATTGTCGTGCACCTCTTCTATTACGTGAAATTTTGAATTGTATAACTCACTGGAATCATCACACTATTATAGTTCTGAAATCTTCTGCACGATACATTTTATAAATTCTACCAAACGTTGATTATTCAGGGAAATAATTCTTTTTTAGGTTTCCTCAAGCTGGTAGTTTAAAATACGCCAGTTGCCACTGTGGTCCGATTTTAAATTATTCATAACATATTTCTGAACTGATGGATGGTCCTTTTGAGTTGAATTAACATTTGAGGATTTCTGCTATCGAACATGACACTGTAATATTATAATAACGTGTTTTTTTAAGGCATTTAATTATTTGTGTTACTGGTCACACAGCTACCCACTTTGGGTTCCACTGAAAATCGACGATATGTTTGTATAAAGCGTGGATGCTGCAACTGATGCGGAGTGGAGCACATTTTGAGCGGTAAGACGTTATTAATTACGACATACTAAAAAGCTAAAAAGTAGTTTAATGAATATTAGATGTGTCTGTCGAATACACGGTTTATTTTTTGTAAAAGAGTATTGAATGAATTAAAAAGTATTTGATACCTTAAGAAGTTATATACACAGAATGCTAATACAATTAAATATAAGTAGATATAATTTTAAAAGCGGTACCTAGACGCCACTAGGTGTCAGGCGTCGCCGCGCCGTCTGCGGCGGGGGCGCTCCGGGCGCCGGGCGCCGTCTTCGCTGTTTGTGCTCTGATTTTGCCCCTTACAAGTGTTTGTTCTCGAGTTATATAGATCTGTCACGATCACCTGACGCTTTAATTTGCCGTCTTTGTATTATATGTCCGCTATTAGTTAGTTCCAGGGGCGGTTTCGAGATGATAGCTTTAAATTAAAATTTGAGGAGGTCGTGGGCCGTTGATCATGATAATAGGAAGTGCTTCGATATAATTTTATAGTAAAAACATAAGGCTACTTAAAACGATATACCACTGGCCGTTTGCGACTTTGCCTGTAAGTTACACCTGATTTTCATTCGAAACGCTACTTCGATCGAAATTTCTATCTCGATCACAGTTTTTAAACCGATCCTGATTGTTTACCCGATCCCGCTTCCAGAGCTGATTTGGTCAGAAAATAAAATTTAGCGTTGCTCTAATTTTATAGACTCAATTTATTTGTAAGCTTGTTTTCAAAATAATATTATAACTATTAAATTGATTAAATAGACTTCACAGTGATTAAAGATTTTTTTTGAAACTTAAATATCTAAATTTAGATTCCAGAAGAGTATATTTTAAAGAATTAAATGCCTATGGCTAATAGCTATAGTGAAAGACCTAGTGAAGTGTTTAATGGTTTCAACTATAGTTTTATAAACGTAGCGCAGAAATGTAATAAATATTGATAATAATCTTGTCGTGGGTTCCAACAAAGTATATATTCGAAGTATAAAACCACTAGAAATAAAAAAGAAGTTTTTGTGAAACTATCTTTGTGCTGAATTTACATATTATTATTAATTTATATGAAGTAACGACTAACAATAGTCGAACAACACGAATCCCTTAACCCTTCGCTTGCAGTGTTTTCATTGAACGTATGGCAATATAAGGCAGCGAACACACATTTTGTTTACTTTTACGCTATTTTGCTCATCGTCACGTCACGTGTGCATTCACATCATTATGGCTGCGAATTAAAAGTGCATTACGTGTTAACCATAGAGAAGCGACGAGCATTAAGACCGCATTTATATTATCATGTCTAATGTACAACGTACATAATAAGATCCCGCGAAACGATGACGCACAACTCGTTAAATGGCATGATCTGAACGAACATTTCGAAGCCGCAAGCAGAAGGACGGCCTCCGTTTCTGACGAGAAAGAAAATTACACCTACGAGAGAACTGTTAGGTACGTAGCGGGGACCTGCGCCGGCGCTACGATCGATCTCTTCACAGTATGTTTGCCGCTAGCAGCCAGCTTCGTTAAAAAGTCGATTATAATTTAGAAATTATTTGACTGTTTTTTTTTCATGAATCAAATGTGGCAGCGGTTTCACTCGCCTAGAGATAGCGAACTCCTTCATCATGTATATCGGCCGACTTTGATGCCCGTTATAATCCCGATCACGGTCCTATTTTCGATGTCTGGTTTCGCTGTCAGGTCCCTTCAGCCATTAGCCAGCCAGCTCAGCCATTAATCAGTCCAGCCATTAGCGCGTGAATGAAGGATAAACAATCAGAACAAACACACTGTTAAACAATCAAAACAAACACACTGTAAATTTACTATATATATAATATAACCGGTAAAAAAAATAATAATCGGGATGTAATTATAATATATATATTGTAGCCGTATGTTTGTGGTCATTAATATGATCTAACTAAAATTTATATGATATAAAAATGATGTTCTTTGTCTGGACATCGGTTAAAATTAATCAACGTATCAGTATGTGACTGAATAGATGATGAATTCCACACATCCTTCCCTATTCGTTCATAAGCCGTAACGCTCAGCGAAGCGGGTTGGCAGCGACTAGTTTTGTGTATAACATTTGAACATCAATGTCATAAGATCTACGTTTCAAACGTGAAAAAAAAAAAACCTGAAGGAGTTCTTTTCCGGTTCCTTTCATGTATTCCCGAACCGGTATTGACTAAATCGATTATAACTTTCAATAACAGTGTGTAAACATTGTACATGGAATGAAAGTGATTACTTTCTATACATCTCGAGAGGAAAAAACTCCGTGTGCGTATATATAGTGAGGTTAACGACGCAAAGGGATAATATTAGGGAAAGCGCCGCTCGGGCAGAAGAAAAACATCCTGGCTCATGAATCTACGGCAATGGCTCGGACGGAGCAGGCGGCCCCTATCGCACGCTCGCATCGGCATCACGGCCGCCGGACCTCGCCGGAAGGCCGCGCCGCGACAAGGGGATCGCGCAAGGAACGGCCATCAATCGAACGCGACCGGCCAAACAAACAGACTAATTATCGTGACAGGTGATACGAGCCGTTGATTGGGTTAATTACCGCCCGAGTCGTCGAAAGTAACAAAATAACATTCTGACTCCGGTAATTAACCCATTTCCACGTGATACGACAATTAGCAATTTGTTTTTTTTTATACACATGTAATTAAACCAATCAACACGAGATGCGAGCAAAAACAAGTCAGCGAGTATTAGACTCGGCCTTTAGAGTCTAGCGCTGGCTCGTTGCGTTTAGTTTTAAGAAGGAAAAAAAAAAACCAAGGTACTAAATCAACAGAACTATCTCCAGAAAATGTAAATGCCTGCAATTTGCTCTCGAGTTTACCGAAATAGTGCGTTTATCATCAGGACCTATTTCAGATTATTTGATTTGCAATCTTGGGAATTAAAAGAGGTTATCGTCTTACTTTAACAAATTTTTAAGGAGCATTAAAAAAAGAATGCGACTAGAAATAAATGAATAAAAAAAACACGCACCGATTTTCGAAGAAAGTTCAAATGACATCCCACAATATGCATTAATAGATTTTTTCGAGTTCCTAACCCGCATAAAGTGAAAAATTATTTCACAACAAATAGACGGGAGCAAATAATTTCATGATCGTGTTTAATTTGGAATAGATAACAATGCGTTTTATAATAAGCTTCCGTTTCGATCTTATATATAGGAAACCTTAAAACTAATATCTGTCAGCAAACGTCAACCAAGCGTTCATTTTTCTTACTTGACGTGATGTATGCAATATAGATAACATTGGGATTAGACAATAAAAAGACAGCTTTCTACTCCGGTTTCACCTGCTTAGACATGGAATGTGTTCCCTCATCTTTTATACAGAAAAATTATGCTGTGAAGAAAGAAAAAAAAACCTTCAATTCTGGTTCCGGTACTGTTTTAGATTTCGGCCGCGGTCGCGCTCTTCATCCAATCCCGATCCGACTCTCGCTCTCGTCCGCATATTTTCCGGTCCCGAGTCTCAATCCGCTTGCCGTCCCGCTTTCAATTTTCATATGTTATGCAAACACTTCACCCTAGGCCTCTATGTGAGAAGATCCATTTATGTCTCAATCGGAGCTTATAGATCTCGCGATGAGTGATGGTTCCCTAGTAAAATAAATCTCCACCCGCTGCTGCACAGTTATCATTCTGCAACGTGGATGGATACACTTGCTTAGAAATAATATTTATTACGATCACATTAATTTCGCGAAGTGATTCATCCGCGTGAGCCCGCGACCGGCTCGCATCTGCGCCGCATTGGCCCGGCCCGCGTACTCGTCGCTGGCTCGAACAATACGACCGACTCTATTGTAACAGCTATTAAGACCGCGATTGATGGTGTATTCGTTATTGATGTGAAAAATACGACGTGAACTAGTTGCTGGTATACCGGTGCTGGAAACGCAACCTCTGTTAAAATTAGTTATCGACAATACATTGATGTGTCAACAGAAATTCTCTTAAACCGTTTCGAAATATTCTACTGTGAATTAATATATATTTTTTTTAGCAAAAACTAAGATTGTCTTTTTCCTGTTATGTTGGATATTTATTATGTTCCGCCCAAGAAAAATGTAAGTCGTCACGTGACGCTTGGCAGATGTGAAACATCGAGTTGGTACAAGTAATATGCATTAAAGACAAGATTACGACAAGAGCTAAATATAGCATAATGGAAAAATTAAACATGACGAATTTTTTACAGAAAATGATGATTATTTATTTAATAAACATTGATTTTCATTAAATACAAAAATTAAATATTAATTTCAAGTTACCACAATTTAATTAAGTTCATCTGTGACTTCAAATATCGGAGTAAACAGCACCATCGAACCGAGTCAGAAGGGAGTCGCACAGTCGCTTGCGCATGGCGACGCGTCGCCACATCGTACACACTACTACCGGACTGTATATATCTATAGTATAGTGTGGCGACTTGTCGCCACACCGTACACATTACTACATTTTGACTATATATATACCATTGTATAGCGTGGCGACCCGTCGCCACACAGTGCATTCTACTATAAATAGACTGTATATATACTCTAGTATAGCGTGGCGACGAGTCGCCACGCCAACTATCCGGTTTGCCCCGCGTCTATAGATGTTTCACATCAAAAAAAAAAACTAAGTATTAACAAACTAACTACGTTTTGTCCACGTAGTATTGATCAAAAAACAAGTAGATTAGCCAGTATCGACCAAAATCGGAGAGTTTTGATCAATATCGGCTAAATACGAGTTCGATATTTTGTTATGTTCGAATACGGTTGCATGCGTACGTTTTATTTGGTTGGGGATTTAGGATATACGCACTGAAGATTAAATATTTTATGGAAATTAATACGACTGATTTATCAACAATATAATTTTCGCTACCTCTAGCAGTCATAACAGGTAGCGATCGTTCATATTATGTCATAGTAATCTCCGTTTGTGATGTGCACGTGGCGTGGAAATATCTGACGAAAGAATTTTTGGGAATACAAAATATAATAATATAAATAATTTCGTATCCGATAACATCGAATACTTCAAGGTGAATTAGGGAAAGGAGGTGAATCGTAATAAGTCGTTTTTGATTGTTAATACTTTGGAAATTAATATTTAGCTCAGGCTAAAAATTACAAACGATACGCTTATTGATTTCGGGGAAAAATTCTAAAAAAAATATACTCTAGTTTAGGAGACATTTCTGTGGATATACTGTAATACATTAAGTCAATAATATGAAAGTCGTATTCGGGTCCTTAAGTTAATATTATTTCGTCTACTTGAGAAATCAATGTGCAATACACTATGATTGGATCAATTCCAATATAAACGCATTCTGCATGCGGAAATTCATAATAAAGTACACAATACGACGTGTTCTTAATTATATTTGAAATTTCACTTTAAAATGTTCAGAAAAGAAATACAGGAATATTGTAATAAGGGGAGTAAGAGGGAGAAAGGTTGTTTTTATAGGGGTAGAAGCACAAAAGGGATTTAAAATCTATCAACGGTACAAAATGTGCTTGAAATTTTATAAGAATGCACCGATGGTAGTCAGCATTTTGATAATAATAGACACATACTGATAATGAACACAAATAGGAATTCCTATCGAGCAAAGCGCTGATGAAAGCTCGAGAGCGAGCTATTTCCTTCACACTACTTGCTTGTAATCAGTAAGCAGAAACCATCGACGAAAATCAAGTTTAATAACTTCGTAAAGTCATCATGTAAAACATCAAAAGCGATGCTGCACCGCACGACGAACTAGCGCAACGTTTCTTTTCCTTTTCGTTACAAATCTTCTAGACAACAAGCGAAGATCGTCGTCCGCGGGCGGGCTTTACGGTGTGATTACGATTACGCCGGTCGTAAAAAATTCATATTGTAATAACGAGACGGCCGAGACGCGGCCGTACTTCGTTAGTGACTTACTCGTTCGAGCGAGCGTAATAATGGAAGAGGGAAGTGATTTCGCCGTCGGTAGGTATACATGCACACGCGCTAACGAGGAGAGAGATTTGTAAAAAGCGGGGTAGGTAATCGCGCTAAGCTTTTTTTTTCTTGGCGATAAGGCGACGTAATAACTAGCATTATACCGGTTAACAAGTACAGTAACACGCTCCGAATCGGAACTGGACTAGAGCTTTGTCACCCGCTTAGACCGGAGGCGCGCCCTGGGCGAGCGCTCGACGGGCCCTTACGTTCTCGATAACGCGAGATTATGCCATTGTCGTGATACGGAATCGTTAGTATTACAACTTCGACTTTTAAGCGACTCCCTTTGTCCCGTTCATCCGTACAGTCGTCGACGTTGGTTTTCTTTGCCGAATATAACAACAATGCGCTATAGCGACGATCGTAAGCGCTAGATAAGTTTCTACGCGAATTTCACTTTGAAAACGAAGTTGTTATTCGACGAAACGAAGCATTTAAATTGTCGAAATCAAAGCGTGATCTTTCACAGCGACGCGCGTAACATAACGCGTTCTACTTTTGAAGGATATGAGACACGTAACACGTGATGTCAGTCAAACTTTAGCCATTCGGTCGGCATTAATATTACAGTATTTCTCCGTAACTGTGTTCGCCTCGCTTTGAATTGAATTCATACATTTAGAATAGCTTTATTTCAGGCATCGGGGAGATAGATATATTTTCAAGAACACGAAATACGGCGGTAAATGCGGATAATGTAAATTAATTATTGATTTTACTATTTATACACTACAACGAAGACTCAAGTTTTGCGAACGATTCAGTACCATACTAGTGCTTTTACAATCAAGACTTTGTTAAGACCTACTTTTATCAAAAGAATTGAGTAAGTGTTTAATAATTTTCTGTAAATATGTTTATTGTTATGCAAAAATATATTAATTTACATGTAAAAGCTGTACTCATGTATTACACTTTAAAGGAATTTACTATTTCCACTTAAAATAATGAAAATACTACTGTTGAATATTTTCCAAAGACTAAAGGAATATCGAAATGCCTATTTTGTCGGGTCACAGAAAATGATAGGCGAGTCCAGGAAATTCGAAAAGCGTGATAATCAGGGCGACAAAGCGATAGCCGTACGTCAAATTAGGTGGTTGGAAGTACATCTGCTGGTAGTTTTAACAGTCCTGACGCCTTGGTAGATCTGACTGACTGCATTTTCCTAAGCATGTGCTGATTTGGCATGGAACTTACGTAAAAATAACATTCTAACTATTTAGCGGACTAAGACAAATGAAATATTACCACTTTCTTAGGTGTTCGATATGTGTAAATCCTTTCAAATTGATATCCGATTTGTCGGATAGGGATTCGTAATGAAAGAAAAGGTTCGAGAGTCAGAGGAGGTTGCAAGCGTCATGTATTCCTGCGAATTAACACTCCACACAATAGGACATTCGCGCGATATTCAGTCGAAAAAAAAGTAGTAATCTGTAATTTTTTGTAATGATTATCATACATACTAAACTTCTCTACACTAACAAATTTTTTGGACGAATAAAGTATTCGACTAATTTATACCGGAGGAGGTATTAAAATATTTAATTTGACGGTTATAAATTATTTCAAACTTCTCAAAAGAACCGACAATTACGTGAAACATACGAAAAGATGTTACACACATTTTGAAAAATCTTCCATGTTTATGTGGATACATTACCTGATTAGTGAATTATCTTAATCACGATAAGATTTAAGTTTTTAAGACATCATTTGGCGCACTACACCATCAATGAAAGTTATTTTTCACTTCACCTCCTTAAAGCTAACCTGCTACATTAAAATACATTTTTTTATTACCTACTATTGGACGATCGCTTTCTGTAACTGTACTAAAACTGTTTCAACTTTTTACGTCAATCGTTATCTGATATAGTAGTATATCACAGTGATAGACCGACAGAAGGACAAACCTACAGACACCGAGGTGCTTATATTAATATTTCTATTTTCTATTGTTTACACAGAAAATAAACAAAGTGAATCAGAAGCTTTCAACGATAGCACAACACAGTTGGACCCTTGCAGGTAATGTATCTTAGCCAATTCACTGATCAACAAAAGTGTCATAAGCTTCTTCAAAATTTCATTTATTTTTCTCAGCTGTTTGCGTATCTCAACGTGTGTTGTATATATTTCTCTAAAATAGCGAGCATTCACGAATTTTTTTCATCGTATTCTGCCTTTACCTGTACTAAAATAGGTGAAATAAAATAATATATATCAGAGATCAAAAAAAGTAAGACCAAGTTTTTTTTCCCATGTTGTTATCAACATTTTTTCATCGTAGTAAAAAAAAAATATTTCGCAGTGGAATCTTTTTAACTGTGGAGTCAGCGATGTGAAAGTTGTTTAGGCGAATACGGCCCGTGAAAGTGCTCACGAAGGGAACGCTGGCCGTGCCTACGCACAGATAGGCTCTAACCCGAAGATATAAAATTCTCTGATGAGGTATCGACGCTGCCGTGTTGAATTCGCCAGTTTACAGCGACAGATTTTAATGAGACGAGAATTGAAAAAAAACCGGCCAAGTGCGAGTCGGACTCGCACACGAAGGGTTCCCGTAGCACCGTATAATATTAATGCTACATATTTTTAAAAATTAGCAAATAAAATGCAGCAACAAAAATTAAGATCGAACAAAAAACACCAGATAATAACACATATTTTGTATGGAGACTCCTTTCATTTTTCACTTTTCTTTTATTTTTATTATTAGTTGTTATAGCGACCGTAGTAATACACACTGTACTAGCTATTATGGTTCAAAAGATACAGCCCTGTGAGAAACGGACGAATGGATAGTGTAACTTTACTAACAGAGCCCCTTTGGCACCCTTAGGATACAGAACCTAGAAATAAACGAATCTAGCTCGTTCAGCAACAGAAGCTGTCGCGGATTTATCAATTTCATTCTAGCGGCGGTTGCACCAAAAGTAAAAATTTTATTCGTTAACGTAATCCGTAAGATTTGACAGATAATGTATGGGGCATTATCTGTCAAATCTTACGGATTACGTTTAAGAATTACGTTTGGTGCAATCCACTGTAAACAAGGAACTTGTTATATATGGACGGGCGGCGTCGTCGATTGTAGTTTCTACTCGAGATTATAATTCGTAGTGCAACTAGAAATGACAATCACAACGAATTGACGTTTATAAACGTCGAATCGTCGGATATGTATCACATGCCAGAACCGTTAAGGGTGCACGCGAGGCCGCGTTGTCGCTGCCCTCTGTGCACGACTCGCACCTTTTATATCATATCGACACCAACGGTGGCCACTTTACCTGAAACAATAAAACATTTTTTTTTGATAAGGTGTTTACTATCACAGCAGACATATACTATTCGCCCTTATTTATCAACCGATAATATCACCAGTATTGGGATTCTTTTTAATTAATTGATTTTATGATCGCTGAATGGAATTTTACTTTTATATGATATAAACGCAGTTTCATAAAATTGACATTTGAATTCAAAATATCTTCCTGTCATAGGTTATAAAATAATACTTGAAATACGGTAAAATTTTTTGCGAATTTACACTTTGCCCATCGTTCGGGAGGCAGTTTTTTCTCAAGAAGAACGAGTAGTAAACTTAATGGAAGTTGTTTTCTTATTTCACCATGCATAGCCAAAATAAATACAAAACCAATGATGAACAAAACAGTCCGGTAAGAAGTCGAGCCGCTTATGCCCATGAGCATTTGTTTTTTAAATATTCGAAAATCGTGTAATACCCTTGTTTACTGAATGATTGTTTAATAATAATAATATAAACGCCTATTTTCCAGAAGTGTAGGCAGATACTACAGATGGAATGGTACGATCTTTGCATGTCTCTCTGACATCCATCAATCTTTTCATGCAAGCTCGTCGGTTTCGGATGCTTAAAATTATACAAGAGTAAATCTTGTATATTGTAGAAGCGGACCTAAGAGTAGGTGGCATGTGAGGCATCCTACCTCCGTTCTTAGGCTCGCAATTGTGAGTTCGCGTTGTATTTGATATTAAATATTAGTATCCGAGCTCGCGAATAACAATTGAATAAGGAGTAGATAGAGAAACATAGAAAGGAGAAGAGGACTGATGCACAAGTGCACGAGCTTCGATAGTAATAGAAGAGTGGGTTGTTATAAGTAATTTGATAAGATATGATATCGAGCTTCGTGAGGAGAGAATATTGAAGAACTGAACAATAAACGGTTCAGAGCCTGAGACCTCTTTTATTCAAATACTTGAATTCCTGGACTTCATCAAAGGTTCGAAAAGAAATCACCTTGAGCTACGCTCTACAATATCCACACGAAATCTATTGAACATGCGTACACAGAACCCTCTAAATGGATTTGTGACTGCATAGTCGACTAATATGTAAACTCAATTTATTTTTATTTCTGGTATTGGATTTACGTTAATCATTTGCTAATGCTAATGCTATTTTTTTTGCAGGAAATGCTATTTTTTTTAGCATTTCCAATTTTTTTTACATGTAATAAATTTTCATAAATGAATTGGGATGCCAGAGTTAAGATTCCAATTACATTAAACTTGTTTCTAAGAGATACACAAATATGAGTTTGAAAATCGCACGAATGGCCCGCTTCTGCAGCATGAAGCACTATGACTATCTGCGGGTAGAGCAAGATGCCATACATCAGGCTAGAAACAGCCAAAATATATTAATCTAGCAGTTTCGACGTCTGATAGATTTCTTATTTTTTTGACTGTATAGGCAGCAAAGCCTTTTCGCCAACTTACTGATATGAGGAGCCCATTGAAGTCTATTATCAAAAGTGATTCCCAGGAACACTGTAGCATTAACTAACTCCAATTTTTCGTTAGGTACTGAAATAGTTCTGGATCCATGTCCTACATTTGGAAGTGAGAATTTTATACATTTTGTTTTCATTTCATTAAGAAATAGATTATTTGTAGTAACCAATTTCTCTACCTTTGAGATAGCATTGTTCATATCATCATAAGCGGGTTGTTGTCTTTTAATTTTGAATAACAAAGAAGTACCATCAGCAAACAGCAGTATCTCATGGACATCTTGAACAAGGCTAGGTAAGTCATTTATATAGACTAAAAAAAAAAAAAAGGACCAAAAATTGATCTCAGTGGTACAACCCATGTGGAATACAGATCCAGACAATCTCATGCCATTGACGTAAATCCTCTGAACTCTGTTGCTCAAATACGATTTCAGAAGGTCGAGTGTCCGGCCCGTTACTAAATAGTGACGTAGTTTCCCGATCAGAGTTTTATAATAAACATAAATTAATACAATTCAATATTAATAAATAATAATAAATCTTTATTCTTATAAAGATTTAAGATATGAATTTGTTCATTATGAGTTGGGAAAACTATCTGATGTAAACTGTATACTTTCCAGGATCTTGTAAAGCTTCAGTGTAAATATTATAATTACCATTAAATATTAAAGAGACGAAATGCATTAAATTCACATTGCTTAGCAGACTACAACTCGATGTTCGTTTCTTCAAAGACTAGAGATCTTTATATTGTAAATACACAAAAAAATTGCTGGTATAAATTAAACTTGTCAAGGGTTGAACATAACAAAATAGCTAAAGAAATATTGGACCTAAAGATCAAGCAGTTGTACTAAATGCCATTTGACGTAATTACGCGAAAATAAAATAATCTAATTTATTTTCAGGTGTAAACATTTCCATGCGTACAAACCTAGTGAAATCAAAAGTATTAGCCAAACCATTTAGTACAATTTTAAAGTTTAAAAAACCGTTTTTTTAACATTTTCTTTCAAATAAAAAACTTTCTTTTTTAAATAAGCGCATCATTTATGATTTATGATTCATATCACCTTATTAACGTGCCACAAATTAAATAAATCCGAAAGTGTCCTTATAGCATAAAAATGGGCCGGCTCGATGGCGAGTAACAGCGCTTATGAAATAGAGGTGAAACAACAGTTTCCTTTGTTGTGTTACGTTGAATGAGAGAGAAAGTTCTGGAGGCCCACTCTCCCTTCCCCCACCCCCTCCATTGCCGCCCTCCCCCTTCCATCACACATCCTATTCGTACCCAGGAGGCCGGCAACGCACTGGTGAGCCCTATGGCGTTCCGATTGTCTTATTCGATTTATTCGATGATCGATAAGGATGATCGCTTACTCTCGGTCGGTAATTGGTGACTCGCCTGCTCGTTCGTTCCTTAAAAATGCTAAATAAGAAACTTTAAATTCACTTTTAAATACCTATCTAACGAGACCTTACACAATAGAATGCGCGAACAAAAATTTCATCGCCTGATTTCATGTTTGGAAACTACCACATTTTTTTTTGTAACCATTTTAAATAATTATACGGCGGTTCATGTAAGATCATGTTGTTCATGTTCATAAAACCGAAAGAACCCTAACAACAAATGTTGAGATTTGAAAGCGTCATAAAATGAACATAAAAAATTTCGGTGTGATAAATATATTAATATTTCATTATCAGTACGGTATAAAAACTTAATAATAAACTATACTTATTTATATTTAAAAGACTGAAAAAATTATGTAAATACGATTGTTTATAAAACTATTTCCATTTTTTATTATATGAATTAACCATAATATATACGTCCCCGTTTTATAATACTTTGTAGAGGCGTACATTTTAATCGTTAGAGCTATCTAAACAGGTAAGCGTCCAAATCATATTCGAAGCTTAAATAAATATGACGTGCAAAAAACGATTCGATGTGTGAGCCCTGCAGCAGTACCAGCGGAGTGGATGCGGCCGCGCACTCGAGCGCTCCAAGGCCGGCCTCGGCCGCGGGGTCGGGGCTCCGCGCGCCGGCCCCGCGCGTGCATCGCGAATCCTTCACCCCGCCGCGGGTTACCCCTAACTTACGTATCGAATTGACGCGGCATCTTTGGTTACCCGATTGGGGCGTATTGATTGTATAAATGTTAGAGCTCCGATTGATTCGCATAATCAATATTTATCATGCGGTGCAATTTGAAATTGGGGATGAATTCTGGATATATATCAAATTGTAAAGTAGAATTGATAATATTTAAAAGTAGAGCCGGTGGATGTGGAATTTCTCAACACAATCTTCTCCAATATATACAACTTCATCAATTACCAGCTTTCGTCAGCGGCTCCACCCGCTTGGACATGTCCATATTTAATGAAATGTCCATATGAATTTTTTTGTGTTTTAAATAAAGTTTAATTATTGTAAAATAATAAAGCACAAATAAATCTACAAATGCTACCCATTATTGAAAAAATGTTTTTTGCACATAAGGTACACTTTTTAAAAATTCCGCCCACATACAATAAATCATCTTTTGTATCGATCGGTCACGCTGTCAACCATGATTGTCATTCATATTTTATTTATTTGATTAATGCCGCCGCGCCCTCCCCCCACGACACTGCAACACGCCGCAGTCACCTTGGCGCAGCAGTTGTTGTAAGGTTTGATCGTTAAACTGTTATTTAAAATCGAATATAATTTTTGTAGTGAATCGATTTCGATGAAATGTCACTCTGACTTAAGCTTCAGACTTATTAGAAATTAAATTTGAAGTGAATAAATGATTTTTGCATTATGCGCGTTCAAACTGAAAAACAGAAATAAATAAAAAAAGTTGTTTTTTACGTTCTATTACATATCCTCTAATCCCCACCGCCAACCCTTCCAAAATGAAGGATAATTTTTTTTTTCCAAAATTTTTGATATACAGACACACGAAGTCTACGATTTTATTACATGTATAGATTTAACTTGATCACGAGTTATTTTTGGATATTCAACTGAGTAATGTTACGATTTACCAAATCAATAATTCCCGTTGCAAACTCATTGTGATCGTTTGCACGCCAGCGTACAGTTAAACCTTTTCAATATTCAATATTTCATAGTTTACTTCTAATAGCATAAAATGTGAAAACGTTATATCCTTTAGCCTATACATTTTTTTAACTATATTCCTGTTAAAAAAGCAATTAATAATGAATCAATGGAGTCAAATAGATTTTTTAATTTTTTTAATGACGCAATAAACGTCTAACAGATTCTTGCGAAAGAAGAACACAGGAGCGTAAATCAAACGGTAAAGGAATGAGTAGAACGACAGCCACACTAAAAGGGTCTGCTTGAACGACTGAAAGCGATGTCTCAGTGGAAGGAGGTGCCCATAAAAAGTGGCATAAAGCAGCGTCAACCATATCGGAACCCAAGGCTCCTGTGGTTCTGACAACAAAGCTGAAGAAAGATTGGGGCCATCGAAACTGGCCCGACCAAAAAAATCGACAACCACGAAAACACCGATCGATATCTAATCCTTTATATTACAAGTTTTTTTTACTCTGCCTTGTCCCTAGACGTGACTTTCCCGCCGGTTCCTCCCATTTAGTCACAAGCCAGAGTTGTGTCGGGGGCGGGAACCGCTGGATGAGCGCCGGCGGACGAGTCCGCCGCCGCCACCGCGGGGCCGTCGTCGCCTTGCAACGAAAAACAATAATGTATTCTGAACAAGCATTCATGGTTAAACTAAGTAATAAGTAAGTCGAAAACGTTTTTTACGGACCTTAATATAACTAGAAACTACTAGACGGTCCTTAATAAGTTCATTAAAATCTTTTCCGTTGTTTTTCGTGCAAAGAAAGCGGAATTCTATAAAAATATTTTGTAATTTTACACAATCCAAAACATTATGGGCATTTTTTTAGAAATACTCCACATTATCTGCATTATGTTTAATTGTAAGATTTTTTGAAGCTTACATCAAAAGTTTTTCATAGGTTTCATTAATTTTCCATTTCTCTTCAATCACTAGAGCTTTAGGTAAATTATCAAAACTATATTTTTAACGTAATCGGACATTTCAATTTAAAATATTACACTTATGATTCCGAAGGTGAAACTTTTCATAAAATAAATTAAATAATTTATTTAAAATGATTTGCACGATTCGACTACATTTATTACTATACCTAATTACAGTTTCCCGAGATCTGGTAAGTCGCTAACAATCGACACCTACAATGAAGGACATCGAATAATAAAGGCGAAATCAGCAGAAAAACATCCTCGACTCATCGTTTAATTTTCGCCACTATTTGTGATATTAATTACTTCACGACAACTCAAGACCTTATACTTCCCAAAACAAACCATCCCAAGACTACAGGAGTATTAGTTAGATACCATTCATCATTCTCTGTACTCGCTCGACTTAGCTCTGTCTGACATTTTTATTTGTTATCACATTCTTGACAATTTTCAGGGTTTCGAAGAAGAAAGGCATGAGTAGCAGAAATTATCCATAGACAGATGACTTCTGGTGGATAGATAGGAGCGGTCATGTGACGAAGTTTTAGCGAATATTTATAGCCACAATGCTTTGCTACGCCTACAAGAAAATTATTTGTTTTTAAGGAAAATATGACACATAATTACTATTTATTGCGATAATCATGTTATAGACAACTAGGCTGCAGCAATTAAATGGGTCGGCTCGATCGGTGCAATATCACACTCTCACGGAACAGGCGTGAAATATAAATTTCTGTTATCGAGTTTCGCCCATTGAGAGTTCCGTTGGCTCACTCTCCCTTCAACCCCCACAAACTTCCTCTTTCAGCCCCTGTTCTCTCAATCAGCCCACTCCTTCCTCCTCCACCTTCCTCCGTTAGATATTCTATTGTGAATCTATATTCCTATCCAAGAAGTCGGTAATTTACGAGTGACTCTTCCGAAGCCGTGAGTGTCCATGAGCAGCGGTGACAACATATACATGCTGGCCCGCGTGCTCGTTTGTCCGCGATAATATTATGAAAAAAAAAACAAACAAATAATCTGTTGAAGCAAACGCTACCAAACTTCACAGGACAACTCGCAGAGCTAATCTGAAAATTTGCTGAAAATTTCTTGAAAATTGGTCCAGCCGTTATGACATCCATAAGCAATGTTTATACACACATCGACTTTTATATATATAGATGGATTGCCAAATACTAAATTCATAAAACATATTAAATTAGTCACCCCCGAAGAGCAATGGAAGATGCTTTCGTCGAATTGTGTCCAGTCAATGAACGAATTTTCTAAAAATGGCAAAAATCTCTATGTACACGTATACATTGTAAGTAAGTACTTTGAATAAATATTTATACTTTTAAAAACATATATTTTTTTAAACTGATACATAAAACAACAATTGAATCTTTAAAACACTTATTATCATAACCATAATATGAATATTTATTATTTGAACATTCAATACAATAAAATGTCAACGCAAAAAAAAAAAAAAATACGAATCGGAATCCATGTCACGCGCAGCGGCAAAACCTCTTTGAATCTTTAAAACATGACCTTAAAACGGCCCGGTTACAGCGCGATCGACGCGACTCTATTTAGTCACCTACATCATCTCTATTCTGAGAAACGGTGTTGCGTCACATTTTTCCATCTTGTCACTTCGCTGGACATTCGACGACGCCGTGCTGTCGCCGACGACATCCACGTCGCCGAAAATTCACTGACAGGAGACCTCGCTCCTCACCTGTCCGGTGCGATTCTCTCGTCGGACGCGCCACGTAGACCACGACTCACCGACTGTCGCGTTTTACCGGGACGTGGTATTTCGATGAATAGTAGGTTTTAAAAGCATCATGGGAGAGTTTTATAGATAGACAGACTTCAAAAAATGGACGACAAAAAAGGTCTTTTAAATTAATTTTTATTCGTAGAGTTGATTGAATTTATAATCGCATATTACAATTACAACTCATTAATCTGACAGTGAAACGGAGCACTACAAGAGGATCTTTTGAATTTCAATGAAAAATAATTTTATAGATAATGCTTTGAAATATAGATGAAATTTGTTGAAACAGTTTTCATTTTTTTATGCTCATTTCTTTAGTTCCTGTACTAACATCTTTTTTCTTTTTTGTATATTCGTGTCGTGCTTGTCGAGATTTGCAGGTGGCAACACTAGCACGACACCCGTCAGTTCGACTGCGGTCAACAACTGGATATTGAAAAACACAGCTGCAAATTTCAATGCCAATGTCAAGTTCGAGTGCTATTTGCGACATCTGCGTGCACGATAACGTCGTGGAAACACGCCGCGCGCGTCGCCTCAGCGCCCAGATCTTAAATTAATCTCGCGTGACGTAACCCACACAAAACAAAATATTATGATCCATAACGGGCGTTACGTAACGGTGGCTTTTTTACCACCGCCTCTCTCTCTCTCTCTCTCTCTCTCTCTAACCTACTCAACCTCGAAAAAGGAAGTCGAGAGCTCACTTAGGCGGAGATTCGCGTTACCAAATGAAAAAGGGACCGAAGCGAGACGTTGATTAATTGATTTAATAAATACTAAGCGGAACACAAGGCGATATTTTTACAGCAGAAAGTTGTCAGATGGGAATTCTGACGTGAATAAAATATGGCGGGCGTCACAGCGACGAATAGGTGAAGGCCGCGCGCGTAGGTACGGAGACTAGCGCGCGGAGGACCGAGCCCCTGTTTGCTGTAACACTAAACCGCTCATGACGCGCTCCAAATCGTGTTCTGTCTCTAAATTTATAATGTGTTCGTAAACACACCGGGTTAGCTGTCTTGAACTTTGTCCTAATGCATACAACTGCAATAAAATATATATTTTTCTTTTTCTCTGCATATGAAAATTGATTTTATGGGGTAATGTAAAAATTAAACTTATAATTCAAATAAACTTTATCAAGATTAGTATATATTTCGATGATAATGCATTACTAATAATGATAATGCATATAGCAATGCTTTTTTTTATTATCAATAACATCTGCAAGTCGACGTCACATATTTTAAATTAGTAGTGCTCGTATTCGCTCTGATGGCCAAAAGACAATATCGCAAATTAGACCTGCTCGTTTTTATTATGACTTTTCTTTTCATTTAGTGTCATTAATATATGATTATATGAAACTCTTTTCGCTTCGTCTTAGCTGCCTTCACACAGAGAGTTATTATCGGTCCGACGTCTATCGGTGATAATAAATATTGTTTTGTAGATTATAGCATCTTAAGTATTTTAATTATAAACCAATAGCAATATAGTTCTGAAAAGTGTTACGGAATGGACTAAATATTTTGTGTGCTCGAGGGACCTCCGTCAGAAACGAAGTTTTTTGTCCGTATAAATAACGCAAAGGAATAAAATCTCCTTAATCATTTAATATTTTAGAAGAAGCATTAATTTATTAAAATTTAGATACAAAATAGAGATTTTTTTTCTTATAATTACAAATCACATTAAAAATACTAAATAATTTCAAAAGAAATGCCGAGAGCGAGAGAGAGAGAGCGCCTTTTTTTCGTAATATTGACGTTTCCACCAGTCAACTCCTACCGTAAACCGCATTAAGGAACTACGTTCCAATAATATTTGCTCTAATTTATAAATTAAAAATTTTCATGCAAATTGTCTATAACGTATGTACGTTATAGACAATTTGCCTAAAAATGAAGAGAAGCTTCTTAGCTTCTGTTTTTCAAATGTTCCGTCGTAGTCCGTGTTTAATTAGCAAAAGATATTGATGTAACAGAGGACCCAGGAGTAGGTGGCATTTGAGGCATCCGGCCTTCGTGCTTAGTTTCGTCGGTGCCACGTGGCGTCGCCCGTCGCTGCGATGGCGAAACCAGTATGGTCGAGCTTCCGTCCCTGGCCGGCTGCGGCGGCTTTAAGTCGATTATCTCGTTGCTTGTAGTGTTCTTGGGAACCTTCTTTGTTTCCCCACTGCATCGGCAAGTCATAAGTAGTCTCCCGACTTTCTTCGCATACTTGTTTATAGTTCGTGATAGCTGATTTTAACTCCACGAGTGACTTGTAAGCTCGCGCTGCGAATAATGGTTTGACATTCGCTTTCATGATGATAGTGTTTTTTCCATTGATTTTTGCTTTTGCAGTTAGCCATTTTACCTTATACAAATTCTAGGCTAGGTCGGCTTCTTCTTGTTTTGTGTTGTAAAATATTTGTGCGTAATTTATTTCGCATTTGAATTCATCTTTAAACTCCTTTATGATTAATACATAAGTCATTACCGTAGTGTCGACAGTTTATAAAAATAATTTCGCTGGGCCAGCCGTATACAGACGCAAGCTCGCTTTTTTCTGCTGTTCACTGCAATTCTTCAGTACGACCAATGTTTCATAGTTATTGTAAAATTCGCCGAAATCTTCGTTGGGTAAACCTTGGAATACTGTTGCCATTTTTATAATCTTTATATTACTTTGGTTTTTCCTTTCTTATTACCGGCGCCTTCACCAGTGTAGAGCGTAGTTCAAGACGATTTCCTTTAGAACCTTTGATGAAGTCCAGGAATTCCAATATTCGAATAAAAGAGGTCTCACGCTCTTAACCGTTTATTGTTCGGTTCTTCAATATTCTCTCCTCGCGAAGCTCGATATCACCTCTTATCAAATTACTTATAACAACCCATTTTTCTTTCAATATCGAAGCTCGCGCACTTGGGCATCAGCCCTCGTGTCCTTTCTATGTTTCTCTCTCTAGTCCCATTCACTTGTTCTTCGTAAAATTGGATTCGAATATTTTATTTTCATACTCTAATTTGAAATCGAACGCGAACCCTAATTTGCGAAACTAAGCACGAAAGCCGGATGCTTCACAGTCTACCACCTACTCCAAAGTCATCTACTACAATATACATAGCCTCGAATATATTAAAAAAATCCTAGTTTCATAGGTTGTACACAACTCTTTAAATGCGACATTATACAATACTATTCATCTACCAATATAATATGAATCTGCCGCTCGTTTCGTAAGGCAGTTTTCCCTCAAGAAGAACGTACAAGAAACTTGAACTAGCTCTTTTCAAATTGTGTACAATAACAATAAATAACGAAAGTATTACATAAAGATACAACCCGACAAGAACTCGAGTTGGGTATGTCCATGGACTTTTGTGCTCAAAATGATCGGAAATTTCATAATACCCTTCTTTACCAAGTAATTGTTTAATAATGATCTTAAATTTAAGAAAAGGTTTTGAATACGTACAGGGACCTTATGCTTATTGAACAAGGACACACAGAGCTTCATAAATAAGTTTGTGACTTTATAATACATATTATACATAAAATATAGATTATTTTTACTTCTCGTATTGAAATTATGTGGACCACTATTTTCCTCGAATATTTCCGTATTGTTTTTTATATGTATTACATTTTCATATATAAACTAAGATGTCAAAGTTAAGATTTCAATTTCTTTAAATTTTACATATAAATCCTTAGCATGTTATAATCGGCTTAAGTTTTGGAAAATATCAGTCACAGAACAGTTTTCATATGCTCACTATCTCAACGATGATATTACGAAGAGTTTATACGACGAAATAGCAACCTTTGATACGAGCCTTATCGTCTTACAGATAACCTCGCGATGGGTGAAAGTGAATTCAGAGATAAAATATGATGGATTAAATTACTGCGTACAAAAACAATATTACGAAAGAAATATTCTTAGAGCTGCAAATGTAATATGTAAATAATGAACGTTCACAGGAATTACGAAATATTGCTAGAGATTATACTAACCTCGCTTTTATAGTCTACCGACCCCTTGCAAATTTAGGGAAATCGAATAACAATAATGTGCTATATACTACATTTTAATACCAATGATCTGCAATTATTTTACAAATGGATGATCGAATAACTTTATGTCAAGATCTCGAGCATATGTAATCAATTGAAACTCTGGTAAGATCGCAGTATGAATAAATTATAAAAAATATGTATATATAGGATTTATTTTTCGCCTTTATCAAGGAAAATTATATTATATTTTAACAATAACATGGAACAGTTAGCCAATCGTCACCAGGACATTAAACCTCAGAAGACCCCCACCGCCTTCAAATTGTCAAAAAAATACAAGGGCAGTACTCAAGTCAGGTTTTCTGCGTCGAAGGCTGACGTATCGACTACTACCGGCTATTAATGTTTTTATTACATTTTCGAAAGCAGTTACGATTACAGAAAGAAAAATAAGATTTAATCATAACGATTCCATTGAAAATCTCTCTGCTTCGGTAGATGAGTTTGTTTTAGATTTAATAAGCTCCATTTATTAGTATCGTAATAAGTTTTTTAAATGTAAAAACTAGTAATCGCTGAAGATTGTAAATGATCATAAAACAATTACTTTTATCGATCATTATATAACTATTTGCTTACCGTAAGCCAACCGATGTCGTTCGAAAGCCTATCGGGACGAGTGACGCAAAGCGCTGCTTATCGGCGGCAGCGACCGAACGAGCGAGCGGCGGGCGACGGCCGGCAGCAGACCGGGTGGCGCGAGTGCACGCGCACCACCCGCCCGCCCTGTTACGCGACACGATAAAGTCATAGAGACGGAGTCGACGCGAACCCGATGCGGAAACGACACACCGATATCGACACCGCGACGACGACGTCCTATAATCGCTGCCAATTTTCAGGCGTATTTTTTATTTCCCCTAGTACAGATGCAGTTCAAGCATTTCGCTTTCGAGACAATATCACTTCTGTTCCTAACTACAACTGTATATAAGTCTCATATTTGACAAAAAGTTAGTACGCTTAATCGTCAAAATCGTTATCGTAACAACGAATTCGTAGCTTACGACGCTTTATACAAGTACGAAAATATATCGTTTCTGTATTAATTTTAATCGGCTGCATTAATGATTTCGGAATACATATCTGAAATGAATGTAGGCGAATAAAATTATCTAAACATTTTATTATATTTATTTCAAAATTAATGTCGCGACCTCCATCTCGAGATGTTACTCTGTAATATTTATATTGATAGATGAACTTTTACACTTGGAAGTTCAGCTGCACGATTCGTAACGCTTTGACGTGTTTGAATACGTGAACAAAGAACTTCTAAGGACAAAGAACTTTCTTTGATTTCCTTAAACTTTTCAAGAAATCCGAGAGATAAAACAATTTCGATTTTTCTACAATATATTTTAGATCATGTTTTAATAAAATTTCAAAGTAAATCGGATCTTTAAATCTGTAACTTTACAAAGTATCTACCTTCGCACTAGTTTATCACATTTATTTTGTGATTAATAGATTTACCCATTTTGACGTCTAAATTTGCAACAAATCCCAATTGCATGGATACACATTTAACTGCTATTAAACTACACATGTTATATATTTATTAGAGGTTTAAAAATTCTACTGTGATTTATTTCAATTCTATCTTGACAATGGAGTGAAATAAAACATCCAAAAAGTATTACTTTCTATTCGATATTCCTTTTACCCGTGGGTAGACGAAGCCATCAAACCAGGGGGAAGGGAAGTCACATAGTCGACATTCAGTCAAGACGAGCTCTAACTCTGTTACACACCGAGGTTGGAGGAGACAATCATGACCCACCCGATCCGCCATTGCTTTTACCGTAGTTTAACAATTAATAAGCTAAAAAACTAAACAAAACTTTAGTACGGATTAGTTTCAGTTATTTTCTTCCTCAAAAAAGAAAGTTTAAATCCTAAAAAACGTACACTGCTTGGCAATTTATATGGCAGAACAGTAAGAATAATGTATGTGGACCTGACTCAACACGTGCAAATTATGTAACGTATACCGTATAGTAATTTAAATAACATTACTCATATAGTAATTGTACATGCGACTTCATACGTACAGAAGTGATTTCAAAAATTAAATAATAATCCGTGAGCCGAATTTTATGAAATAAAGTCGTACGTACGTACAATACGTCGCCGCGAGATATGCTAAGTTACCTGCGAAAACTCCACGTATATTCGATTAGTCATTTTGGAGGTAAGCGTGTTCAAACACAGGGAGAAAGTTTTTAAAAATAGTCTTACTGTATTCAATTACACTTTCTACATCGCTACAATCAGCTTTTTGCAAATATTTTCTATGTACAGACATGGCGGTTTTAGAATTTCATTTTTATGTATAAAAAAAAAGGTTCACTCAAGTGTCTACGAGGTCATCTCAAGTTTTCCCATATTACAAAAAAATTGAATTGTTGTATTAATAAATAGTTCAATTGATGGCTGTAAAACAAGATTTCGAGTTCCAAGAAAATAAACAAATAGGAACAAACCACACTGCAGCTATTTGATAAGAATGACGATTTCGTACTTGTATCGACTCGCATGATGTTGGATGCTATGACTATGAACATGTTTTAAATTACCATTCACTTGTAGAGCAGTAAGGCAAAAGCAAAGGTGTTAACGAACATAACCACCCGGACAAAATGTGCTTCCATCGGACACTTCCTTTATTGGATTAGGTTGGAAGAGGAAACCAGCCGCGCGCAATTCATTTATTTAATACAATATTCCTTTTTGTGCCAAACAAACGATGCCTTAGTCAAATAATAGTAATGGAACAATGATATAACAGTCTATATGACTCATTCTTAACATTTAATTAACTTATCTTGTATCTATAAGTAAATGCAATCTTGTAATAAATTTTTTCCCACTTTCGGATTTCGGAATAATTAGAAATTTGTACGTATAATATAGAATGTTAACGATACTACATTTTGATACAATCATCGCCATGATCTGATCAAGGAGCCAGGAGTTAGCTAAAATTTTAAATGGTTACTAATAAATGTCTGCAGTTTGAGTTCATTTGCTTAGTTTTGACGAGTCCGAAGGTGACTTAGTGACGAAAGCCTGATAATGGAAACGAAAGGTGGACGAAGGAACTCTTCAGTAGCTACTAAGCAAACCGAGAATTTAGGCGTATGTTCGTTTGCACGAATACATGCGTTGGATAATTATCGTCTCGCGAGTTGACTCGTGATACACATTTTTTTTTTATGTTACCTTATTATATTATGTTGCCATATATCAATAGCAATAAAAATATAGTACAATAAAACTATTTTTTCATAAAAAAATTGTCAATAAAATAAAGATTGAAAAACTGAAAATATAACACGTTATTGAACTGAAAAGCACCAAATATAGTTAAAGAAAATAAACATAAAACACGGGTAAAAAGTGAAAAGAATAAATATAATTTGAATTAATGTAAAAAATATGAAGTGCTGGATCTATTCATCGCCAACTATTCATAAAAGCAGAGTCATGAAAATGTAAGTAGAACGAACCCCAACGGATACCTAGCAACCCCACGTTTATTTATTTTTTAGGTAGAAATATAAGGTGAACAACAGCCAAGCAGCAAACGGCATAAATTAATAGTTAAAGTCCCCAGCGCTCGGCGCGGGCGGCGCAGCGGATATCCGAACACAGCCTATTATTGCGAATGCATCGCGGCAACGTTGCGCCGGGCATTGTTCATTCAATTTATTATGAGGTATTTATTCGAAAGTGGACGGCCGTGTTTCCAACGCGGCTGCGCCGCTTATGCCAGACGTATTCAGAGGTTGAGGTGTCGCTGCGTTTCCTCCTTATTCATCTATTTAAATCCTGAACTGATCTGCGATCAGA